>CAJINU010000095.1:0-141694 GCA_905178165.1 Amoebophrya sp. A25
AATAAGATCCCCTAAACCCTAACCCTCAACCCAACCCTAAACCCTAAGATCCCCTAAAATTGAATAAGATCCCCTAAACCCTAAACCCTAACCCTCAACCCAACCCTAAGCCCTAAGATCCCCTAAAATTGAATAAGATCCCCTAAAATTGAATAAGATCCCCTAAAATTAATAATACGCGACCCACCTCGATCAGAGCAAAACCCTCAGACT
Source organism: Amoebophrya sp. A25 (assembly GCA_905178165.1). NCBI lineage: Eukaryota > Dinophyceae > Syndiniales > Amoebophryaceae > Amoebophrya > Amoebophrya sp. A25. The sequence goes on from CAJINU010000095.1 coordinate 214, forward strand.
CTCCGCGTTCCCGTGTTATTAATTTTTGAGGGTTGACCCCCAAAAATTAATAATACCCCCAAAAATTAATAATACCCCCAAAAATTAATAATACGAGACCCACCTCGATCAGAGCAAAGCCCTCACCTTCTCCATGTTCCCGCGTTATTAATTTTTGAGGGTTAACCCCCAAAAATTAATAATACCCCCAAAAATTAATAATATGACAACTCTACTAACAACGGTGGTAGAAGATGAGGCCCCAACCCTAACGCATATTCACAGAATTGTCGCGAGTGTTCCGCCTCACGTTGACAAAAGGCCTTCACATCGTGAAACCCTCACTTTTTTTAGCATAGTTTCGCACATTGCGCTTTTTACTGAAGCTGAGGGGTAGCCACGTGACATCATCCAACTTGCGGCATCGCTCTAGATGTCTCTCAAGGTTTCTCGCTTTCACACATTTCCGCCAAAGATTTCGGGAGGGTGTTGGATCTTGGCTACCCGTCTCCTCGGCTAGGCATGTTTTCTAAACTTTTCCCAAAAACTTGAACGCTTAATCTTCCGCCTGAGAGTATAGTTGGACACTCGGCGTCTACACATGTTTTGTCTGCCTGCGCCACTAATGACGAAGCACGCGGATGCCGTTGCTCTCGACCACCATGCCCCTGTAGGTCTTCAATTAAATGACATGATCGCCCTTCTTGTCAGGTGAATGAAATGAAGAAAGTGCTCACTGATAAAAAAAATTGCTCATCCTGGTCCATGGGTTCTTTGTGATGAAAGGTAAAAAAGGCGCGCTTTTTATCATGTTGGCAATCCCAAAATGCACAAAATTGTCGAAAAATCTTGCTTGGTCAAGTTCATTCATCCAAAGTTACTACTTGCACTAGTGCTCCCGCACTCGGGATCGACTCCACACAAACATAGCTGCACAAAGACGGCGGCCATCTCCATCTCGGTGCCCAATGGATTGCGTTACACTGTAGCGTGAGTCCTTTTGCTTCAGAAACACAGAAACCAAAACGAAGATGCTGAATAATGAAAGCTAATAGTGAGAAGATGAGTACTAGATTGAATCGCTTGGAGGTAGACCGACGAGGTAGAGTTAGAGAAGTAGCTGCATTAGATATAGTTCGAGTTGTCAGTACTAGTACTAATACTAAAGCTCTCCATCGCTAGACTGGTACTTGCAACTTCTTAGAGGAGAACTAGCGGTAGTGGTTTCTCAGCGGAGCTGTTGCCAACCTAAGCGGAGAGTGGCACTGACCGCCTGCACCTCGTTGCCATTTTCAGACTTGCTTTGGCCATGTCTCGAGAATGCTGCACCCACATAACAGTCGTCCGGATGGATCTACAACTACTAGGACAGCCAGGCCTTCTTTCTAATTCTACCATGTTAGACACTTAAATAATCAATGAATATCTTCGGTCTAACTGTAATAAGTGGCCACATTTGGAACTAAACTATAAACATTGCTCATCGAGGTGGGCCCTCTCTGCGTATAGTGGTACAACCCCTTCAAATTATCACGCACATTGTGAAAACGTCACTGCTTCAACCCCCGACCCGACGACTTCGTAATCTTATGTAGTGCTTTTGCTAGCCGCGTTTTTATGTACTAGAAGTGCGAGCGTTATCATTAATTATAGTTGTTCATCGTCTATCCATATCTGACTGAAGCGGGCCTACACACAGGAGACCTCTGCACGGAAATTTTATCCATGCGCGAACATGATTAATTTGATGAGAGTGACACTTTGTAGCTTTGTCCGGTCCTAGTTATGTAGGTGGTTCATTTAGAGTCATCGACGTGCTCGACTCCAGCACAGATCTTCGAGTGAGTACTTACAGCATTTGTTTGACGACCTGCACAGAAGTTGAGTAGTGCGCGTGTGTGATGTTTGCAAAAAAGTAGAGTCCTTATATTAGTTCTGGCCTTTCTTGCCCATCAGCGTTCTTAGGGAAGACCACGCGCTCCAAGTTTATTCGCGTTATGCAGAAACACAGGAAACAAGAAGTGCAGCGAACCAGATGGGCAACCTTCTTGGCGTAATTTTAGTCTTTGCGATTCTCTTTATCTAGACTAGTAGTAAAAAAAAAAATATGAAAACGCTGGCACTTTTCGAGAGGTCGCTGCAATCCTTCGCTCTCCCGATCCCGATGACATTTTTCTAATGCGGGGCTCTTGTGAAGTATCACGAGCAGGTGGATGGGACTGTAATTTTTTTAGTATCGTTATTTTTGAATTTCAATCGCGATGGCCTAGAAACCACACTCACGATAGACATTCTTGCTGGCTCCTATCCTCGATTGATCAGCAAGCCAGTGCGCTCGTGAGGTTTTGTTGTATACATGATATTTATATTAGCCTTGAGACAGAGAGAAAAAATACCCGCGGAGGAGTCAGAATTTCTCGGCGCGGGTGCGTATGAAGTGAACAGATACATAACCCATGGATCTATCTGTTAGAAATGCGTCTAAATGATCTCTGAAAATATTGCGTCAGCTACAAGCGTCTTTGCCTGCGTATTGAATGAATATTAATAAATAGCTGTAGTGTCTAATTCTAAGTCTATCGAACTACCTCCAATCTGAAAGCTTGACGTTAGCGTTACTAAAATTAAAAATGCCTATACTAGTCTTTGAGCGTGCTTCTTACTTCCAGACGAAGATGCTTCTAGTGGCCGCACTGTCTTGTGCGCACTCTTCGCCCTATCATCTGTCTCCTGAGCATATAGTCTACTTGATCTTACCCGGCTTCTTGTCGACAAGCTCTAGAGGAGTGCTTTCCTCTGAAGAGGAGCACTCTCTTCTGAGCGCCACTCTTCAACAAGCTAGCTGTGACCTTTCTTTTTTTTCCCGCCACCGGCTACAGGGTCCTCTTTTTTGATGCGCTGCAGCCTCTTAAAAACGTTGGAGGACGAAGGCCGTGCGTCTTGGTCAAAAAGAAAGCACTCCCGGATAAGCTGCTTTACCTATAGATAGAGTTGATAGGATAAAGATACGAAGATCAAGGAGGAGAGGAGAAGAGTAGCCGACGAGTTTTTTTGATAATCCACATAAGTGGGCTCGATGTCTTTGATGTAAGGAAACTGGAACTACAGCGAGCTTCGCTCTTCCACAAAAAACAAGCGTCGCTTCGTCATCATCTGAGTGAAATACCGCTTCAATTTCGATGTGGCTTGGAATTGAAGGGCTTTGCTTCTTCACGGTCATTATGTGCGTCAGTGTCGGCATATCTTTGACGCCATCATATGGAATAGTGCCGCCAAATATTTCGCAGAAGATACCTTTGGCAGTCGTTTTTAAGTGGTGACGTAAGCGGATGCCTTGCTGGGTCGTCGTTGATTCATTTGAGATCGAGGCGTAAAACTGTAACTGTAGTCACTGATAGAGATGGCGAATGCAATATCTCAGGAGCATACTAGAACGATGAGAAGCTTAACTCTAAAAGCAGCTCAACGCGTCATCTCCTGTAGGTCAAAATACACGCCATCGCCCAGACGTCGATCTTTTCTGTGATTTTCATCTTCTTGTCGAAAAGCTCTGGAGCCATATATCTTGGGCTGCCTCCATTATGCCCCCTCCCTCGCGCGTTATTTTTGTCGATATACCTTGAGAAGATGCAGCTAAGTTCGATTCTCTCTTTGTGGAAGTACGTAGAAAGGGGGAACATATTCGGGAAAAGTATTCGCTTGTTTGTTCATCAGGAGCTTCAGTTCAGGCAAAAGCCAGCAGAGATATGCGATAGCATTTTTTATCCCCTTTGTGCTTGTGGTTACAGACCTTGTAGCGCTACTAGTCCTCTTAATCTTAATTGCAGCGGCAACCTCCCTAGTTTTACAATTATAAGAGAGTAGTACTCTGTGAGCCCGAAGTCGCACAGCTTGACGTTGAACTGCATATCGAGGACCACGTTTAGAGACTTAAGGTCTCTATGGACTACCACAGGGTCTTGCGTGTGCAGGTATTAGAGCTCAACCTGTTCCGTCTTGGGAAGTATCCTGCCCCTCGTTTTTCCTTCAGAAGCCTCTGCAGGATGCTTCAGAAAATGGACTAGGGTAAGCCTTAAAGGTATTCAACACCCTCGCAAAGCTGCATTGACATATTCATCGCGTGCCTTGTTGGCAATTTCACCTTGCGCACATGCAAAAAATTGTAGAGGGAACCTGAGTAGAGAGACAGTGAGAAATTCACTGGATAGCTGTCGCCGAGAGTGATTTTTTGCGAGGGACTAGAAGAGTACGAGTCTAAGATGCTTTGCGAATGCGTGACTTTCTTCTTTTGTAATGATGTGCCTCTACGTGGTTCAAATTGGTCGCACTAGTTCAGTTGAAGATTGTTCAGTCGATGCTGTGCAACTCGTACCTATGTGCTTATATTATATGTTCTTGACTCTTTCCATAAGTACCTTCTGAAGCTCGTAACTCTAACATGATGAATTTTTACCGTTTGGCATGTATTCTGTGATGAAGCAGAGATGCGGATGCTCAAAACATGCTCCCAAAAAGCAGACCTGGCGGATTCTTGATTGATGACTCTGTAGGACGGTGTTGAGGATGAAGGTCACTCTCTCAGATGTGCATGTCCTCAGTCTCAGAAGTCACTACTAGTACGACGCTTAGGTTTAAGCGAGACAGAGACAAAGTGTAAAACAAAACATAAAAAATAAATAGGGCGACCAGTTGAAGAAAGTACTAGCCTCTTATGCTTGAGCCCTCGGAAGGAGTCTATTTCCTTCTTTAGCTCGTTTATCGCTTGCACGTCGTGCCCCGCTTTGTTTGGGTCCCGATACAAGGCTTTGATTGCTACGTCCATAGGTTCTCCTTTCTCGTTTTGCCTCCCTCTCCAAGTCCCTCTAAAAACCTGGCCAAATTCGCCATTCCCTAATGTTTGCGTTATCTCCAAATCCTTCCACTCTATTTCCTCGATGTGCGCAACTGACATGTTGTATAAATAATAGATGGAAATGACGGATAAAACAGAACCAGCGGCCCTCTGCAAACTGAGTCGATTTCTTAGCCTAAAGATACTTTGCCACGCCCTAATTTCTTGACCTTGTAGAGTCATTTTTTGGCACCGACGTACTGTCTTCAAGCGCAGTATGATCGGAGAAATTACATTGCAAATCAGGAGGGTAAGTGGTCAAGTACTACTTGGCGCGCTGGGCCTCTTGGTTCCATGGATAGAAGCTCCGTGCTGTAAACCACTTTGGAGTGAAAGCCTTGGCGTCGCAATGTCTGGATATGGAGCTGACATCTGCCTTACTACTGGCTGCGATGGTTCTGGGATGGTTGTTGGTAATGTTGAATAGCATGCTAATTAAAAGTTGCTCTAAATAATTTGCATGGTCACTCTTACTACAGTTGTTGCAAGTAAGATTCAAATTAATTTTTGATAACAGTGGTGTGAAAGTAGAGATCTTCAAATCATTTCGGATTGCGAACGTAGAACCGTATGACATCAAGCGACACGGACAAGGTCAACATTAAGGAGAAAGAAAAGCGAAACTATTCAAAAGTACATAAGAAACTACTTGCAATCGTAATTTTCTGCACCTGATGGTTGATGACCGCTCTGGCCTGGGGCTAATACTCTAGCTTCGTTTTTATTTGGCCCGTCTTGGTCTCTCCACTCTGCGCCACTTGCAGGATTCGCTAATATTGGATAGCCGTTTTTCGCAAATGGTGCCTGTAAAATGCTATTGCTGACGCTGAGACAATTGCTGAAAATCAACAAGAAGTTGCTGGCGCTGAAGTTTTCGATGATGTAGCTCCTGCTCTTGCTCATGCAAAACCAGGATGATGAGGCTGTCATCTAGTAAATGCTTATCCATCATTGTTTTTGTTGTACAACAGTAACAGTTGTTCGTAAAAGTGGCCCTCTCCTATGTTTACATAATAAGCATGCAGAAAGACCTCAGAATATCAACAGGATGTAGTTGAAACATCCCTAATACCCCTCCCAGCAGACTGGGGGCCGAAGGCCTGCCCCAGGCCTTTTGATCCATCGGTAAGTTCGAACTTTGAGCTGGCGAGAAACCAAGTCGCGTTGACAATGCGCTCATCTTGATCTAGAAAGCATCATAATATGATCAACTATAGGGAGACTTGAGCTGTTGTTCGTTAATTCTGGTAGGTTGTTCAGGCTGTTCTTGTGGTGGTCGCCGTCGTGCGCGGTGGAGCCTACAAGTAGCGTATTGTTCGTCGCTGCTTCCGCTATGCAGTGAAGACACGCTCTCCTCGAGGTCGACAGCTACAGCAGAACGAGCGACGCCAGCGCTGAAACAGTCCGCCCCGTGCGTTTGCGGAAACAATCGTCGGCGTCGCCGTGTACGTGTGACTGTCAGTAGAGTCCCAGAGCCTTTGACGCCGGCAAGTCCGTGGCTGCTATGCTCCGATCGAACGTTCGCGACCTCCGTGACTACTACGCGAAAGTTGTTGTAGAGACCGAAAAAAGCGACAGAGTAGTATTCTGGTCGTCGTGTTGAGTCAACTACTACTCGGGCAGCGCACGTCAACGACAACCACCTGAGATGATGGCACTCGTTTTCATGTGCTCGCTATCGGTCCTCTTGCCTTCATGTTCCTTTTGTAGGCTAAGTATCCTCGCTCACGTCTGCTGCGTATTTGTATGGGTGAGCTTCTTCTACGTCCAGCTATAACGTGCGTCAGTTTCTATCCTCACTGCAGTCATTTCTATACTTCATCAAAAATGCCACTAGTCCTAGGTTTCTCAGTTCTTAATTTTTCTAGGAAATCAGGCACTTAGAAGGTCCTCGTTAGACTGAAAACCCGCCGAGACCTTATTAATTTATCCTTTTTCACTCGATAGCTTTTTTACCTAGGCAGGCTCACGCCAGGAGGAACCTAAAGGAGGACCGCGAAAAAAGTAGGGAAGAGTAGGCTCATTGCTCGACTGGAAATCAGTCGGCCACTCCATCAGGCTTGGGCTTCTCCGCAGGTTAGAAAGTAGAAGACTCCCCACGTCCAGTGGCTTTCAATCAATCAAGGGGCTGCGGCGCTTGGACTCGAAGTTTAAGATAGCAGAGCTCCTCTCAGACATTTTTGCTGTTGTGAGAACACGTCGCCATCAGGTTCTTAAGTAGTTGGGAAGTTGAGTTCTCTACTTCGACGCTTAATTTCAAGAGTGATAAAAGTGATACTACGTCCGTAGCATGAAAATGAATATCTTCCAACTACTACACGGCCAGCAACAAGTGAGACAATTACGGTCGAAAGAGGGCGCTTTTGGGCCTGGGTCGTTCTTTTTTGGATGTCCATGGGCTGTCGGCTTGGGGACAGCAGAGGGCGACTCTTATTCGAATTTCTGAGGGTTCCATCAGCAGCTTGGCCTTGTGAGGTATCATATGTTTGTTTTTTACAACTCAACAGCTAAGACAGGCACACAACCGTCCTCACTGTACTAGTATAAATCAACTTCAACAAACTACACCAGCACGACCATACTACAGATACTTTATTAGTTCTAAGCAATCTGGACACACATAACGACTTTCGGACATATGGATGCGCGGAACGCTCTACGCACCTGCAATCACAAAGATGATACTGATTCTAATGGAGATGGCCGATTCTAATGATAACAAACGACGACGATGAAGATCATCATTGGAAAAAAGTTTTTGACTTCTAATTCGTGTTTCTTCTGCGACAGCTTTTAGAAAATTGAAATGCCTGAGAATACGAAGAGAGCTACTCTTTTGGGATTCTATCGATGGAAAGGCGTCAATGAATGATTACTGAACCTAGTTCCAATTAGTAAGTTGTGAAAAAACAAAAAAAATGGAAAAAACAATCAACGACAGAGGACGGCCTTATGCCGCCGGTTCGGGAAAAGTAATAAATATAAAGCTGAGAGAGTCATAAACGTCAACAGAGGCCTCCTCCAACTTCTGGAACAAAAGTAATTAAGCTCCAAGCTAGTACTTACCTCGCACAAATCGCGAACAAATATCGCCTAGCAGCTTGGGCTTCGGCTTCGGAGGCTGTAATCGTGAGTTCCTTGCGACTTTGGGGGTCGTCTGGAGACTCGAAAGACAGCAACACTTCTCCCGCAGTCTTGTCATGAATAGCCATCATAAATGCTGCATGGGGTGCAAACTGGATTACTGTGTCTTTCGGACTTGCGCCACGGCGAGCGCTGTGGTGCCAGCGAAAGAAGACATGCCTCTCGGTCAGATACATGGTCAGCTTTTCCGAGAAAGCGCTGCTGGGTTGTGGCTGACGGAAGGGAATCGCTACCGAGATTAGAGGAGCTAGCGTGTCTGTGGGCATCCTTGTTCTTGCGGGAGGCGTCCTTCCTTGGCGCCTTTTTCAAAAACATAACCCTCAAGTAAAGTTGAAAGATAACTAGTAAAGGCGCCAAGGGTAGCACTACCATAAACGCTGAGACGAATGCACCATGTGGATGTACAGAATTAGCCTTAATGAGAGAGCTTCCGTGCACATGAGCCACTCGTCTAGGAACTGTCGAATTCTGGCGCCCGTTGTACTGTATGGTCGCAATACGCGGTCCTCCATGTAGGGCATTCGCGGTAGTCAAATCCTAGGAATACTGTAGGCGCGATGCCTCAGGATAGTATCATCGTTTCCGATGGCTTGATCTCGGATACCCTCAAGGACGTTCTTGAAGCCCTCAGTGACACCGACAAGGGGCTTCGCAAACCTTGCACCAAGCGAAAGTGCTTCTCTTGGGTGCGTCTGTGCTGTCGGACAAAAGCTGTGAGAAGCTGATGCTCCCGAGTCGCAGCCATATCCAGTGTGCCGGATATCTGCTCGATCACGCCCGAAGCGTAGTAGGTAGCATTCGTCGTGCCGGTTATTAGAAGCATTGAAGATACCCATCGACTCTAGAAGTTTGGTGTTTCGCAAATGTAGCACACAGCAAGACGCGGAGAGAAACACGAACTTACTAAGAAGTATGGAGTTTTTCATTATAGCTTGAAGTTAAACTTTCAAGAAAGCCTAGTATGTTGCGCTATTTGTAATACGAAAATTCCCTTCCTCGACGGCTAGCCACATTCTTTTTTTCGGTCAATGGTTACTTGTTTCGCCATAAAGTCGCGTGTTCTAGCCAGAGTGCAAAGGCCGCTGGTTCCAAGAGGTTTTCGCCCTGAAGATCACTACTTCCTTGGGTGTATCGATCTAGTTCGAAAACTTTCTGCTTCGCTTTCTGTTCAGCAGCTGCGTCAGCGCGCACTGTCGATTCTAGCACGTCCTTCCTTGCAAGGAGACCCAGAGGGCGGGCGGCTGTGACTTGACCTTGTTGTTGAGGAGCACCAGCAGCAGCTGTAGGATTGTGTTTCATAGCTTCTTCACGGACTAGGAAATCTTGTAACTGCTGAGCACTCTGCCTTTGCTTTGCGGCAAGTCGATCCACTTCCTCCACCAAGCGATTGCGCTGCCTCCATACTTTGTCTCGGTAGTGAGCGCACCTCTCATGGTTGGAGAACCGCCAGACTGTTAGGTCCGTTAACCCTACTTGTTTCACCAACAAGTCTGCGCCACCCTTCTCTTGCCTGCTATGTAGCTTGCGACCTCCGGTGTTCGGATCAATGTTGAAGAGTTCTAAATTTCGCAACGTGACCACGTAGAAGTTGTTTTCTTCGACTTCCTGAAGAATACTACAGTTTTTCGGAGTCGGAACTTCATACGTGATCGCTAGATTTCTCACCTCCATCCGGATGTTGTCCTTGATCTTGTACTGAGCATCGCGCAACGTTTCTCCCAGACCCACCATGCGCTAGAACATGCCACCACCGCCGCTTGGACATGAAAGAGAGATAAGACCAACAATCATTCTAATTCTATTAACCTACCAAGTGAAAATAAGAGGAGGAGTACTATCAAAGCAAAAATTGAATAAATTGGGGAGGAGTAGTACTAAAGCAATAGACTTGGGCTAGTCGGAATACAACTAGTCCTCCGTCTAAAGACTCGAGATTTTCTACTTCGGGAAGTAGCAAAATACATGCTATATGTCAAACTCATCTACTTCACATTCAAACTCTTTTTCTCAAAAATCTTGTAAGAACACAAGCCACGCCATAAGGTGGAGGAACTCGTTTCGATTTGTATTCGCGCATCATTAGCAACGAGGCCTGCTCTGCGCTTGTTTTGTACTCTGGTTTCAGCCAGTTTTTCTGAGTCGCCGGCTCTGCACGACGTAGCCTGCTTGATCGTTATCTTCAGGTCCTAGGTTAGAAGAGTGGAGCACTCAGAGCTCCTGACGCTATGCCTATGTCTAGACCCAGTTCCAATATCCCTAAGCCGACAACCAGTATTAAGTAAGATGTTCTATGGTCGTTCTTGGATTACCATGTGCATGTGCTGTGGTATCATTCAACAAACGAGCTGGCAGACGACCACGCGCATGTACTGTGGTATCATTCAGCGAACAAGTAGGCAGACTAGGAAAAGGACGAGATGAGTTTTCACCAATATTCCTCAACAAGTAGGTTGACCCGAAGACAAGGTAGTTCTAGTTTCTTAACTTCAACAGCACGCACAGATCGCCAGTTCGCAGGAGATGGAGCCAGCCTTGGTCCTCGCCTTCTTTACCCACAGATATCCGCACCTCCTCCGCCACGCCGCCCACGTCAAACGGTAAGCCTAAGAGCTCTTGCACTGCGGCAGACCGCAGACGACAGTTGTGCAAGGAGAAGCCCTTCTTTGTGACAAGGTCAAAGATATTGCTGCTACTTCCCTCTGAGGATGATGCAGGAGCTCGTCCATCTGTGCCAGTTGTAGCGGTAGCATTCTCGTCGAACTCAAGGTAGGTCCCTAGCCTGTCACGCAGCACGCCCATAACAGTTTCCTGCTTGCGCTGCAGCGGCAGGCTGTTGTAAAGCAGTGACCCGACTGCCGACATCTTTTTTCTGGGCTTTCTTATTATGCCACAACTTGTGCGGACACCGGTTGTTGTATGTGCTCAGCCTGCTCCTAGGCTCCCGTAGTCTACGCTCTCGCTATGGTGCGTGGAGGACACGACAGCATGCGTGGCGAATTGTACACCAAGCATTGCCATCATCCTGTTTTCCGTGGACGCGAAGTCATTTTCTGGAAAAAATCAAGGAACGGCACCTGGATTGAGTTGTTAGGGGGAAGAAGGTTCATCATTGTTGAAATTAATAGCTTAGTCATGAAGAACAAACCTTATAAATATTTCTCCTTTTGCATGAGCAACAGCAAGCGGTAGATGGTAGATACAAGAGGAGCCCGCTTTCTCCTAGGAGAGTGAGGTCAATGCAAGATAGAAATTCAAATTACCCCGAAGTCAATAGATTTCTTCCTTCGACCAGCTCTAAAATCTTGAATTGTGCTTGGAAGCGAATGACGGGTCTAGCTGGGTCTTTCACTGGGCAGAGCACGAAGCCCTTTCGCGAATCCTCTTCAGCGATGCCTCCTGGTCCTGAGACTTTCACCGTAATACTTTCTCCTACTGTTGCATAAGCGACCTCTTGCTCGCCGATTATGAGTTGTCCATCGAAGGCATTTTTCTTATTGTGTTCATTTTTTTCTGAGCTTACATATCCTCATCTCAGCGAGGATCTCAGTTCCTGTTGACAACATACATTGTTGCGATGTCGGGTCAATTAGCAGTGAAGATCATTTTTCAATACACAACCACCTGAAGATAAACCAAGAACAGCAGGCTGCTTACAAAAATATACCTTGACTCACGAATAGAAGAAACAGCTACGACATTCAGCTCCCGTAATACAAAGCTGAGATCCTAGGCTACATCTACTTCTGTTTATCTCTAAGTCAGTGCCTCTTCAACTCTAGATGCCACAAGTAAGCCGGGAAAAAATCTCGTACCAAAAACTCGCCCTGATGGCGTTAGTTCATGGTAAAACCGACGTTGAGCTTTCGTTTCCTCTTTTGTCTTCGTGGTTTCAGAGCAAAATATAATGAGTCATTCTAGTGGTATCGTTTTGTAGGATGAAATTTTGTAATATTTGATTGCTACAACATCAAGGAAGGCACAAAAATGGACGTCGTCTTCGCTTTGATATGGACATTTATGATCGTTTTCACTTGGAGATGCTGTGCCGGTACTTTGTGAGGATTCCACGCCTGCCCAGCATAAAAATTTCGATTCAGTTTTGGACTCACGCAAACCCTCGACTGAAGGGATGACAGACTTCCTCTAATTCCGAATTGGAGAAATAGAAACCAGAGGGCGAACAAGATTGTCAAACAAGAGTCTTCTACGAGGACTTGTGTTGAAGAAGACAAGAATTCACCTGCAGGCACTTCTGATCTTCTTTAGCAACGCCATAGTACTAGTTGCTGGTGTAGTTGAAATAGTTCAGGTTTAGCATCATCCTGTGTTGAAGTCTTTATACAATCTTTGCTTCGAGGGGACACCTTCTATAACCCGAAAAATGCTGGGGAGCGAGTTCTTGTCGGGGCGTGCGCTTATCTGTATTCTCAACAGCTTCATGAGGCTAGCCGCGCTTGGATGGCTTGGGCAGTCATCGCTAGCATTACAAATTCTATTTTTGTGGAGACTAAGCGATTATTTCCAATACGACTCAAGGAAAATGATTGAACTACTCATCATTCATGCGTGTTAAAGTTTCAAAACGTAATTATTAAGAAAGCTTAGTTACGCTTACGAATTTATAGAATACTAGAAGCGTCTATCTCGATAGTGGAAGTTCTGTGGTGTAATGCTTGTCGATCCTGTGATAGTGACACTGACACTAAGGAAATGTAAAGGGCAAATTCTTTGAAGCATAGACTGTCAGCGAGCCGATGGCTCTTGTGCCCCATGCCTCCACCACACTGACCCATTGCGTCTTCAATCAACGGAGGATCGTAACGATATAAGCTGTGTGTACGATCAGCGCCCAAACATTTATAATCAAATATTTGTTTGTATAATTCCTGTAGTACTACAGTTCTAGCTGTTCCTTTAGTATTCATCTCAAAGCAAGTGATGGTCAGTACTACAACTACAAAAGATATAAGAAGTAGCGAAAGACGTTGGTCGTCGGTACAACTACAAAAGATATAATTGGATGAGGGGTCGTGGTGGACATATTACCTCCGAATGACTGGAGATTGATTGAGATCATCATTTTGTTTCGTTGGGCCTGGCGGGGACTATAGAATTCTCATAATTTAGTATCACTTTCTGGCTATTCTGCCACAACAAGTGCATTTGGTGCTTCCTCGTCCAGGTCCAGGCAGTGCATGATTATTCTGGAAAGAGTCTAGCTAGGATTGTCAAGCCCTAACATATTATTCTCCCACGACTTTTCGAGATGAGCTGATACTCAGTAAACATCTTGCCCGCGTTTCTCTTATCGCTATTCTTCATGCCACTATCAAGAAAAGTCGTGCATTTATTTTACAATTTTACATTATATGTTTAGAAAAGGGACCCGTTTCCACCTCCTCCAATTTTCCTTATTTTTGTTGGTTTATCGGATCTCTCTACCTGAATCCCGAGTTGCGGAAACATTTCCATGTAGTTGGAGTCTAGATCTGCATATTCGAAGATGATGCGGTCGCACTCGACAGGATCGCCGATAAGCACAACTGCGTCGCCTTTCTTTGGCCCCATCCCGTCTTTCTCCAAGGAAAAGAGATGTGCGTTATCATCCGATACCCACGAAGTAAAGCGGTTAATAGCGTTTTTCAGATTAGAAGGCGACGATCTTCAAGGGAGGTTGAGGAAAGAGAGTAGATTTAACTAAGTAGTTTGCGAGGATGTTGGGGATGAAGGATAAAGACGATATAATCATAATGGAAGATGGACGAGCAGAGAAGATAGTAGCGATTGAGATTATACGTTGTTCAAAGTCCTTCTAGTACTCAAACTCGACGAGCTCGGAAACAAGAACCCACTACACATAATTGATTTTGGTTCAAGGGGAATATACCACCTGCTACTCAAGGCTGAACTCGATGATGTGGCCAACCATTATTAACTAAGAAGTAATTGTTCTGTGATGAAATTCTATGAAGATGTGTCTACTCATAATCTTCAGCTGCTGAATTTTCGGGTTCTGGCATATTTCCATGACGCTGCGCCTCTGCCCTGGTGCTGCTTGAAGCTGAACTATCATTTCGCGAGTATTAGAGCTTACCTTAATTCATCTTTATTAAGTGCATCTTTATTAATGGGCTTTCCCCTTGTTCAGCAAAGGCGTCAAAGATGCTTCTCCAGAGATGAATTTATTACGGGAAGCCTTAAGAGTAACGAGGTTGACGCGGTCTCGCTTGTCATCAGGACCATTTGGCAAATTCGCACAGGGCACCGAAGTACCAGAGACACCTATGTGTGTAGGTCGTTTGGATCTCTAAACTTACAGTTTGTAGTATCAAGTATTGCCCTGTCTTGCTAGAAGAACATCAAACACTTCTATGTATAGTGATGAGTTGTTGAGTCCATTCTTCATCAAGCAAGTAAATATAAAAGTACACGTAATCGCCTCTCCTCCGAGTGATGGTTTTTCGTCCTGTCCTCGTTTGCGTCTGTCGCTGGTTCCAAATGCGTCACTGTACAGACCACGTCCTGACTGCCCCTGCCGAGGAAGATCCTGTCGCACTCTTGCTGCATTACTTACGGCATTCACTGATGCCAAAGTTCTGCCGGTTCCTGCTCCAACTATACTACTAGAAAAGTTGTCTCCTCGTCCACCTCTAACTTAGACGAGGTTGCGAGGACATTGCATCCTTCTTGAGATCCGCCCTGAGGACCCTTTGCGTTTTCCTACTGGAAAACAAGTCAAGGATCATGGCAGTGAAGACAGAATGCAATGTGGTACCCCTTAACTAACATCTTTTCCAGAAGCACCTAGGTCTCGGTCTCGGTCGCCTCTACCGAGAGGGTCTCTCAAGGATGAAAAGAGGCCCATGCTTTGATTCCGCTGGGACATCGGGTCTGCTCGTGCCTTATCATTGCTTTTGCTACTATGATCGAGACCACCTCTCACATTTCTGTCCCGACCATTAGTCAACCCGTTTTGTCGTGGTAGTCGTTGAGAACTAGCTGCGCTTCTTGCGCGCTGTTGTTCGAGTTTCCTAAAGGCATCATCGTCGGCGGCGCCAGTACCTTGAACGGAAACCATCATGAGTTCAGGTCTTTCTTTTTATCTATGAATTTGCACACAATGCAGTGTCTGTCAATGAACTAAGGTGTGTTATTGAGCATGAAACTCATTTCTATACATAGTTGAGAAAAGGAGAAGGACAGTCATCTGCTTCTACTGCATAAAAGCATAGTTAGACATATGTGAAGCAGTACCCAATTCTCTGCTTCGCATTTGTCGGACTACGTCAAACGCGTGTGCTAAGCGTTTACTGTCGTCCGCAAACAAAGCAGTCTGCAACTGATCTGCAGCGTCGCCTAAACTCAGCACCTCCTTCCCGTCAAAGTCTTTGATTACGACCTCATCTGCACCAATTATGTCGTCGACGCCTGTGAAGATGCAAGAACGGATGTTTTTGAATTTTGATGATCTTTAACATCATGTTCATGATAGACATGAAGCTAGAAGTCTAGGGTCCGTCATAGACATAGAAGTTATTCTGTTCCCTAAGAGGCATATAGCGCCTACACTTTTTTTTGTTTTTATCATAAGTACCCAACGCCACAGCATCTGCTCCATCGTCAAAGGGATGCGTTGCCACTTGAGTCATTATGGGATCCTCAGAGGGTGCGGCAAACGGATTCCCTGGCACCGGAGCTGAACTTTGATCCATTTTGCCAGTGCTAGGTTTGTTTCCTAGGATTAGAACTAAGAGAAATCCATCTTCGGACTCGTCTTGGTTCCCCCGTTTGTTCCCTGATGAAGAACGGGAGGACCAAGATGCTAAGGAAGGTGGATTTCGTGTAGCCATAATAGGAGAGCGTTGTTTTTTTTCTTGCCACCTTTTGGGGCTCGAACGATATTGCCATTTTCGTCGAGGAGACCGTTTTCGTACGCGGTGTAAGTCGCGACGCGACCACCGTCAAGAAGGTGGAAGTAGTCAGCATAATTCTCCAGTATCTTATGAACTTTGCGTTCAAAACAAGCCGGAATCTCTGCCAAGAGCTTCTTCACCTTTCATTTGTAAGCAGAAAACAAGATGAAGATCATGTTCGATAGATACAATGGGTACTAGAGTTCATCTTCAAATGCAGTTGTGTTGTTTGATAAACATTCATGGCACATGGAATCGGACTTGTCATCTCCTCAGATTATAATTGATTGATTGATTGATTGATGTGCCTGGCATAAGGTCTCTTAATGACACTGACTATGGACGTTTTGCTGCTGCATACTTTATTAAAGTACTTACGTAGTTGTTACATTTTCATCGGAGCTGATGACGTTGAGACTGCAGAGGCCCTCGTTGTCGTCGATGATGGTAGCGATTCGTGGAATCAGCTGATTCAAGACGGCATTCCGCTGCTCGCTTTGAAACTCGGTTGGCGCCATTTTTGAGAAGATTTGGTACAACTAGGAGAACAAGTGGAGGTTACTTTTTTTGATTTTGAGTTTTTTTGTCGACTATGAAATATCTTATGCTTGAAGAAAAAATCTGGCAACCTAAGGGCATCAATCTCTTAATGATAATAATGATCTAGCTCTACTTTGTCGTTATTCATGACCTGTTGTATGGAAGAAAGAAAGTAGAAGTAATTTATCTAAGAAATTTGAAACCTGTTCTGAGAAAAGGTATGATCTCGGTAAAACGGTTCCTTTGTGGGATAGGATAGCAGAGGAGTTGACTCGCCGTCCACAGTTTGAACTGTATCCCCAGGCGAATATGTGAGGAAGAATAAGGAGATTTTGATGCCAGCAATAACAATAATTAGTAAGCGCGAGATGATAAGTGCCAACAGTTCATTCGAGCTTGTCTAGCAGGTTAGGTTAGGTTGTGAATCCTTCTCAGCGAGCCTCACGGGCACATGCTCGCCTCCGAGGATGATGGGTAAGGACCTAGGTAAGGTCATTGTCTAGCAAAAATGCCAACAGTTCATTCAATCTTATAGCGATTGTCAGTTTCTTTCAGAGTGCCTGATCGTACTTCAATGATGGAACTTCTACAAGAACAAGAGGCTTGTACTAGATTGTTTTGTTGCTTCCTGGTCAGGGACGTCGATCAGCATCATGGAAATGAACGAACGTGGTGAGTAGATCAGCAGGTTCAAGATCGATTTGGAGAAAGCTTCAGATCATTTTCGTCTCCAGCAGTAGCGTTCCTGAAGAGAGCTCTCGTCTCTTTTGCAATCTGCAACAACACTAGGTATACGTATAGGAGAACACCAGTAACCAATAGAAGTTGGTCGAGTGCTGCTCTATTTCTCCATTTCTAAACATAAGCTGTGACTGTTGACAAGTTGTACAAGCTGAATTTCACGCCAAATTCATATTCGACATATTCCAACTACAATCGAACGTCGGCAATGCGTCTCAAGTGATCGCTCTTGATCATTGTTGCATGTTGCGGCATATGTTGCATGTTGAGTATTCTGTTATTACATATTAATGACCGTTTCGTATTTTTTCATGATTTTTATGCGCTTCCACTTTATCAACAAACATGAACATGTCTACTTAGTATCAAACCATCGTTGCTACAATTACTATTACATCTACATGTAGTCTTAAACTACTTTTGTCGCTTAGTCCGACCCAATTCTCGTGTTTCAGTTCTCGATGTTATATTCATCACAATTTCTATGCACATTCTATATACAAGTGAATCATTTGAATCAACCATGGCGTTCTACTCTCATCCTTCTCACCGAGGCGCTTCAGTTATCGATCTCATCCTTGTCGACGTGCATATATTTCTTCTCTTTCCCCTGGGAGAGGTGGCAGGGTGTCACTGTCTCCGCTCATTGGCATCTTCATCCTCTACGGTTGCACTGTCTCTCAGGTCAGGCAGCAGCTGCCGTCACCGTCTGCGTCCACTGGCGTTTTCGCCCTCTTAGGATCTGCTAGGCTTCCCAGGTCAGGATTAATGCTGCCGTCACCGTCTCCGCCCTGTGGCGTCTTCATCCTCGTAGGATTTGCTCTCGCGTTTCTCGCTTCAGGTGGAATGCTGCCGTCATCGTTTCCGCCCTGTGGCATTCGAGTCTCCTTGATGTCGTTAGCTAGCGCGTCTCCATAATTTGTGTCGTCATTCTGCATCGTGGTCATCTGGTTGTTGCTGGTGTTCTCTTTGATGGTCCTCTTGTGCTTATTGTGCTTACGGTTGTTCCTCGTGTTCTTGCCTCCAAGCCAATGGGGCCCCAAACTATGTTTTCTCTCGTCGAGCGCCAAAAAACCCGTCGCTTGGCGAGTATTTTCCTCGACCTCGATGTTGATCGCGCACACCTCCTGTGCTACCATAAGAATAAGCGTCCCGAAGCGGCATCTCGGAAAGTTAGAATGCGCGATCCTCACCAAAATGCTCTACTCTAGCGCCTCATCATGTACTTAAAAATGAAGAGACGCTCGTCTGTTGTACTTGTAGCTGATGCAACTTCTGATAGTAAGCCGAAGCAGAAGCAGTAATCACATCAGATCTATCTGGCAAGTGTGGTGGTAGAATAAGTATCTATACTGATTAACATCTGGCAATCAGTGTTGTGATTCGTTCATTGGCTGTTGAACGAAAGAAAATGGCAGT
Source organism: Amoebophrya sp. A25 (assembly GCA_905178165.1). Classification (NCBI taxonomy): domain Eukaryota; class Dinophyceae; order Syndiniales; family Amoebophryaceae; genus Amoebophrya; species Amoebophrya sp. A25. The sequence goes on from CAJINU010000095.1 coordinate 18,841, forward strand.
GGAACACAATGAGTGTGATGCTTAGATCTGGCCATAACAAAAGCGACCATTTTCGATCTTAGAAGTGGAGGTGTAGACGCAAGTCGGGATGAATTTCGACCCAGATATTACCTGCATTGTGCATAATGGGTTAACGAGACCCCTAAGCCCTATTAATAGATGCATCGCGCATATAGACGATAGAGCAAATATCTTAAAGCCAAAGAGTGTAAGGCATTGATTTAACGAACTTGTTGAGGACGTTGAGAAGCTTTCGGCTATGTATCAGCTGTTCCTAAGACGATAGAACAAATATATTTTCAGTCACAGTCTCACTAGTGACTAGAAAAATCACTATACTACCAACTGGCTCTGGTGATGTTTACCTTCCGAGATCAGCAAGATGGTGACAAAGTAAGCTCTTACCAGAATGTTGATTCAGTCCAGTCCCAGCAGACGTTTTTCGTTTTCGGCTGCGCGCTAAAAATAGATAGTCAATTGCAGGTCCAATAATTCGTCCGCGCGCCCAGCTTCGGGATACGCTTAATGTATCCGTCCGTTTTTCCACCAGTTCTTCGAATGAGTGCTATCTTTTTTCTGCGTCCTGTGAAAAACTACTTCGAGAAGTCGTGTTTCTTTACTGTCCTCCCTACCTGTGAAGTTGAAGCGACTAGAAGATCCTTGCGTGCTATGTGGGAGAGATATAATGATCACGGGTGGTCGTGGTGAGGTCTCCTCCACATAAAGCTATCATGAACCGAAGGGGACGAAGCGCGAAATTCAGGGGGTCCAAGAGGAACTACATGGACATTGTCTGATAGGATATCAAACGACCACGACGACCGATAGATTTCCTAGAATACTACGACTCACTCGCCATGCGAGTCTCGTTCTCTCACTCGTATGCGCATGGTCAAGTTCTTTCACATGTCAACAAGTAGAAGCTGCTCTTGGACCACCGAGTCTTAGAATTGAGTCTTTCTTGCTCTTTTGTGAACTTCTACCACCGAATATCTGTGCACTTTTCTAGTACGAGCATGATCGTTCACTCCACTCTAGCTGCCAAGGCTCACTGACTCCTAACAAGATTGCAACATTCTGTTGCATATATATTTGCGCCAATTCCCATGTTGCAAAAATTGAAATATTACATCCAAAGCGTACTTAGTTGATCACGTCTCCTGCAAAAACAAGGCTGTGTGAATGATCCTTGTCCGACAATCTTCAGCACTCAAGAGAGATCAGTCGAGTTGAATCAAAGAGAGTGATGCTTTCTTCGCTATTTTTTCCAGTAAGCGCACGACGTCTTTCGCCATGAGCCTTCGGCCGTGAACGCCAGACACGTACTTCTCAAGGTCAAGATATTCTTCTTCTCCGCCTAGTTGCCCGAGCACATGTGTACTGGCGACTTCAACTTCAAGTACTCTGATTGATTCTGAATGCTCAGGAGATGAAATGGTGGAAGAAAAGGAGCGATGCTGCTGTGATGGAAGATCCAAGCGGAATTTTCAAGCTCTATTTTTATTTCAATTCGCTCGATGTTGTGTGGAAGCTGGTGTATTCTGGAGGTACATGATGTCTTTGACCTACTGCTTCTATTTGGAAGAACGGTTGCGCTCACAGGGGCACGGAGAAAGGGGTGCTGACGTCGTTTTCGTTTTCAGATTCAGATAATCATCGAATATCAATATTGCAATTGCGGAAAATGAAATACCACTCGCACTCCATAAATCAATTAAATAAACATTGATGTCGTCCAATTTGTTGTTTCTTGCCGTCCACTTTTCGTAATTTCAATTTCAAAATTAATAGTCAAGCTTCACGAGAGTTATAGAACATAGCCATAAGGATATTTACTTCATCAAACTCTGGCAATGGCAACAAGAAAGATAAAACTTAAGTATTTCAACATTGGTCTTCACTTTTGCCCGTATTCCCTAGGAAATCCGCTTCGGCTTCGCGTTCTTTCTAAATCATTGTAATTCTTATCAATCTTCATGTCTACTTCACCAGGACGAATAAGTACTTTCTCACGACCATGAGCAGCATTAATATTCGGAAAAAATATATTATCAATGTTTTGCATAGAATCAATTGTATCGTAATCCAGTAGTAATACGAGTTTTGGTTTTCGGGCGCGTCGCTCGTCTCATGAATCCAACCCCCATGCGATTGCGTGCGATCTCACATAGCTCTCCATTTCTTCTAATGTGTAGAAATGTTTACTCCCGTTTTGTTTCTTGCACCGCGCCGCGAAAAGATGGGCGTACCGTGTATAGCTGCACATCGGGTTGGTCTCGATAAAATACGCTCCCCCGTTGCATACAGCAAAATCATGTCCGAGCATCGGCATGAAGTCCGTTTGGTTATGCGCCCATTGGGCGAATTCAAGCATCGTCGCGAAAAAGGGAATTTCCATGTACCCGCCGTATCCGCCACCTAATTGATTGTAATTGAACAATCCGAAGAGGAACGAAACGAGAATTGACTCACTAAGTTGGTCGTGCTGGAGTTTGATTTAGGACGGAAATTTTTGCTCTTTGCTTCTACTTGATTTCAATTTGGCGTACAAAAATTAGATTTTCCAATTCCAACCGTCAAGTTTCTTCATGTGTATTTCATACTGGCGTTCGAATTGGTCCGCACACCGTAGCGCGTATTCGTATTGTGACTCTTGTCATTCTCTTTCTCCTTTGTCAGGAATTCTACTTCTTCTGGGAGTTCTTCGACCAAAAGTGAATTGTTGCGTTTCCCGTTGGAGATTATCTCGTGCTCGTCAGGAATGAGAAGTGCTGCGACGAAGTCGCGATCCCGGCCCGCTCCAAGCCGCTTGGTCCAAATGCGAATCGTAACCAATGGGTGGAACATACCTTATTTTTGAAGTTCGTCGAAAGTGGAAAAAGCCTCTCACTTTGCCTCTGTAGACGTAGATGATGCCACTTACGTCGTCGAGAGACCACGACTCGAAGATTTTTGTTACAACGTGGGACAGAAGAAGATGAAAAAAAAACTTACGGTAAATTTAATTGTTGAGTACAACAAGTACTTTTGACGAGACCGTGGCGCAGCAAGTCTTGCTGAAAGTCGCGGGATGTCACGAGAAGTTCCTCAAAGAGCAGGAAATCGACCCGCGCTTGGTTCCAATCCGCTTTCCTCGTCTTGTACATATCGTGGATAACCGCCAAGTCGCAGATTTGAGTGTCCTCGCCGTAAGCCCCCGTTTTGGGCTTCACAAACACAAGACAAGAAGCCGTGGCTTTTGTTGAGAAAGTTGAACATCAGACTTCAGTACAGCTACAAGTAGATGGAAAAGTTGTGTAAATTTTCGATCGGCAGGTGGGTGTGCTTGATGTAGTTGAGAATGTTGAACAGAATTCTTGCAGCGTGCTTCTCGCTACCCCTGAGTTTTGGAAAGATATTCATTAATCGCGCCGGCTGCAAGATGAGCGGTCGTCGTCCCATAGAAACAAAAACAAGAATAAAATCTGCTTCACTTTCAGCCACCTAGGCGGGTTAATCGTGAAGATCATATGGCAGAGAAAAGCTAGTCACCTCTCTCACCACAACAAGATCAAAACTCGACCCGCCAACTAGTAAAGAACGTACTAATTTCCGATTGAGTACCCTCGACCTCGTCTTCACTTTGCTTCGTCATGAGTTCCGTCTCGCTTTGTAGTGGTCGATCCGCGATTCTGTATCGATGTGGGAAGCGGACTCGCGTCGAGGATAGGGGACATGCCCCACTACCAACACCGCCAGCGGTCTCATCTCCAGACAGATATCGCGTTTTGTAGAAGTGTTGTTGTTTCTCTTTGTCGGCCAGCATTGCGAAGACGGCCGGGTACTTTTCTCGGAGCACCAGCATGTCGATGAAAACGTGGTGGCAATCGCGGAACAACCACGTGTCCCACAGCAGGAATCCAACCGCTGAAAGCACCAACTCCATTACCGCGAAGGGGAGGACGTAGGTTGCCAACCACCCTGCCCACGCCCCAAATTGCTCGGTCAGCATGTAGGGAAAATCGTGCGCGCGCACCGACGGGTCGTCGCCACCTTTCGTCTTGTCGTTCCGACAAAAATCTGGCATGAAGTAGTAGTCGGTCTGAATGCGGGCGGCGCGGGGTAGTCGCAAGTAAACACCGAAGAGACCACGAGGATCGCGAGAAACTCCCGCATTAAGCGGCCAAGCCTTGTTTTCGTTTCGCTTGTTCGTCAGCATCGCGTTGTCCTCCTCCAAAGTTACGCGTGAAGACTCCCCGTCAGCGTCCCGTTTGCCATCTTGGTGCCGATGGCGAGATGTTGGGCTCATTCTCGACCGTACCGATTAGCAAGATTTCGCAGCAAATTGGTATTTTTGCGCTTACTGTTTACTTCTACTTGATTCTGCTGAAAATAAATTCAGTTTCAGAACGTGCAGATGGTTGTCGTTCAACAGGAGACCCGGTATGATGATTGCAGTAAACGGACGAGCGCAAGTCTGGGAAAGGGAATGGACTGCTGGATACGGATAGCAGTAGAATTATTCAAGAATCCGAACTTCATCATGATCACTGCCACTTATCCCAGATGAAAGAAGCAGTGAAACAACTGCTCACCCTCAAGTTGAACACTGAAAAAAACGACTTCCCCACGCTTTCCGCTCAGGATTGTAAGTTTGGTTTGCATGAGAACAAATTGAACGAAAGCAGTCTCAGTCATGGACAGATCATTAAACTTTAGCGATTTTGGTCTTAACTTAGGGCGAGAGGGACGCTCAGGATTGTAAGTAAAGACTCGATGTCAAGATCAGCATCAAGCTCGAGTGAAATGCGTTGACGCTAAAGCAAGTTGTTTTCCTTCGTAGTTCTTTATATTTTCTTTGTACTACTAGTACAAGTACTAGTTCATATTCCTTCTAAGTATTAAAAGGCGCGTGGATTGGCGTCCTCGTCGTCTTCATCATCCGAAGCGTCCCCGTCTAGGCTTTTTTGAGGAACAAAAATTCGATATGTCACTTCACCGATGGGACGCACGAGTCAATGGAGTGGACTTCAGCCACCTCTGCCGGCGCTCAGAGAATCGCCTTTGACGCGTTTTTCAAGCGAAAGCCTTGCTCGTTCGCTTGCAGCATCTCAGAGAGGCAGATGTCGTCTCCGTTCAAGCAAGGGGGGACGATAGGCACCTTGAACAGTGCGATCCGCAGATCGTGATCGGTTGCCTTCTGTGACGTATGCTTTCCCGGTGGATGAAACTCTATATGCGCCTCATCGACTACTTCTATCTGCTTTCCACCTTCTTGACGTTGCCACGTCCTTTCGTCTCTCGGATGAGATGTTGTAGTTTCTAAGAATCAGTTGTAGAAGTTGTAGAGGTTTTACTACGCTGCCCTTGGTTCTTTGGGGTGCTCATCGCTTTTACTTAAAGTAAGTTCTTGTTCATCGTCTCCGTGCTAATTTCAAAAAATAGTACGTAGAATGGTTATTTGTTCACGAATAAAGATGTTGTTCCTACTTGTAGTAGTTATCGTTCACTATTTCAAGTCTGTCTGCACCAGAAGGAGTGCGTATACTGCCATGTGGTTGTGGCCAGCAGTGCCTCTGTGGCCTCCAGTTGATCATTATCCTCCTGTTGTAAGTATGCAGGAGAGTTTAAGTTTTCCGTGTCGTGTTCATCTGCATTTCTCTAAATCGTAAACTGACCTTTTCCCGGTGGATGAAACTCTATATGCGCCTCATCGACTACTTCTATCTGCTTTCCACCTTCTTGACGTTGCCACGCCCTTTCGGCTCTCGGATAATGATAGGACTTTTGCTCGGACGCGGACTGGGTTCCCTCCACAGCCTTCCTAAAATCTGGCACTTCTTTCACTGGGGGCGGTATCCACATCTCATACGCCCATTGTCGGAAGTGGGATCCAAACCGTGTATTCCACAGGAAATTAAAGAGTGCTCCTTTATTGGGGCATTTTGTTCCTCTTTCGACCAACTTTGCAAAAGCGAGCTCAGAGCCATGCGGAAAATGTGAAGCCTTTACAAAGACTGCGTGCAGAGCTCGGGACGCGGCTCTTGCTTCCGGGACAGTGCGAGTTTGGGAGATAAGTCTTTGTTCAGTGTTGGATCGGATTTTTGCAAGAAGTTGATGTGCTCTATCTTCTTGGTCGACTGCTTTCTTAGTCTTAGAAGACACACAATTCTTTTTGTACATCGAATTCAATGTCGATAGCGAAAGCGAGTAAGAAAGGGACTTTCGAATAGCATCGACGACGCTAACATCTTGTGCAGTTATATCGACGAGTTCTTTGTACGATGTTCTACTTGAATCACCTACGGATACGCCATCAGCTCTTTCTTCATCCTGTCGTGTTTCTTCACCATTAGCGCGACTAAAGGAATCTTTTGACGAGCTACGTCTCGCTAGCCAGTGGCGCCTCGTTCGTCTGGAAATCGCAGCGGGCACGTCTCGGTCTCGTGCCTGTGCGTCAAGGTCTCGTGTCTCTGATGAAGATTCAAGTTCCTTACTGGTCTGCGAAGGTGATAGTGATTGGTCTAGTACTTCAAGTTCTTGTACAGGATGTGCTACATCTTTCTCATCGGTAGAGACAAGCAAGTCGATGAGTTTCAAGACACTGGGCAAGGACTCCAGATGTTCGATTTTCATCGCTAGATCGTTGGGCAGAAGTCGTGGTCCTTGGGACCACACGTCGTAAAAAATTCTCTGCGTCGGACGAGGAACGAAAATATACTTCAAAATCTCGACAGCTAGGGCATCAACAGGATGATCTGCTGCACTTGTGTCATCAATTTTCGTTTCATCATCATCTTGCATTTCTTGCTTACAACTGTTCCGCATTTCCTCTTCACAGAGTAGCTGCTGCGCCTGGATTGGTTGGGGCGTTTCCTCAGCATCTTGAAGATCGCTTTCCTCTGCAAACATTTCTTTCACTTTTTGCTCCACGAATTCTTTCACTCTGTTGAAGATAACTTGCTCGAATCCTTCTTCGTCCTGCTCTTCAACTTCAGATGAAGTACCATCTTCAAGGTCCACGTGTACTGTAGCAGGCGAGGTATCAGAAGATGGAGAGTCAGAGGAAGAAGATGGCTGATGGTCTGAGTGAGGTGCTCGCGTAGAAGTCACAGTTCCGAAGGATGTTGACCTTGACCCTTTTTTTAAAGTCGGCGTACTAGTTCTTGGAGGTGTTCCACATCCACTTGGAACAACAGTTTTACTATCATCTCTACCAGGTCGTAGTTCAGGTAATGCTGACGTAAAAGTGGAGCTGCTTCCTGTCGTGCCACTCCCAGTTACAACTCTCCCGTGACTCGTAGCAATCGGAGGTGGATCACTAGCAATTCCTAGTTGCCGCAGTTGCTCAGCAGTAGTAAGCGGTCGTCCACTGGAGGAAGTTCCTGCAGCAAGACCAAAGGGATCAATATGGTTGATGGCATCAACATCATGGAGAGGATCACGTCCCCCAACTCTGAGTACCCAAGATGAGTGAGCATCATCCGCTACCCCGACAACGTCCTCTTGTGGTCGAAAGAGATTGGGTAATTCCGAGAACTGACAAGGACCACTGTAGAGCGTTGATATGGGTACTGCTAGTGGCAAGGCTGAGATCCAGGGTGGAAGCACGCTACCTCCCATTTGAGGCGCGGCCCCGCCTCCCATCAATTGACCGCCTCCACCTCCAAATAGAGCATTCTGCGGTAGGCCTAGTTGACTTTGTCCGTTCTGAGAGTCAGTAGCACCATGTTGCCCGTCTGCTCCGAGAAGGGAACCTGCTGAACCTCCTGCAATTCGAAAAACCACGCACTGAGCGAGGCTTGCGCCTCCAATCACGGTAAAGATTAGTGTCCTCGTTGTAGTCCCCATCTTTGCTTTATTTACTTGTAGTTGTAAAAAAATCTAGTACAACAGGTACAGGTTAGTTTGTGCTGAAAAAATAAAGACGGCGTAATTGTATACAATTGAACTATGCAGTTGTGTTGATGTATTGAGCAAAGGTATAAAAATCATGAAAAGCGATTTTCTAATTCAGAATCTGTCGCACCTCGATCAAACGAATTAAGTAAGTAAAGCAATAAAGTCTTGTGTCAGAAATTTACTTCCGGAAAAGCAAATGTAGGCTCAATTGTTGTACTAGTTAGAAAAAGTCATAGCTAGTACAGCCTCAAATTGTAATAATTGATCCTCAATGCAAGTCTTAGTTTTCTCGACGTCGTCATTCTTCATAGATAAGTAGATCATCCCTGTAGGTTTTTCAACAGGAGAAGACAATCAAGTAGAATGAGCGTGTAAGTGTATTTTAGTCTTGATCCTCTACTATCCGATCATATTATTGCATTCCTAGCTCGTTGTACTGAATTCTCTGTAATATTTCACGATAAGACTAGTTTGGGTAGTATTGCAGAATGGAGGTGCTCATTCTGATTCAAGGCCATGATCGGTTTTCCTCAGGGACATTTGTTCACCGCGTTGACCCTAAAAATGATCGCGATGATAGCACCCACCGTTGCTGTTCAAGACGGACCTGTTCGCGATCGTGCAGTGAACATATCGATACGCAACTGAGGCGCTCCTGTGGAGATCCTTATGTTCAATGTCCCGTATTCCCCTGAGATGTAGCTGTCTCATAAGATCCACAAAGCGCGCATTGTGGATTCATTTTCAATACCACGATGGAAGTAATTGAGGACTGCTTACTGAAATTGAATCTAAGAATCTCTTGTTCAGCAAGACGCCATGATCATGCCCGCAGGTTCAAAACGATTAGACTACTTGTAAATGGTTCCAGTGCAGCACAAAAGATGCATCCCCCTGATCTTTGTGAATTTCCCGAAACCTATTTTGATGGTGAAGGGATGATCGAACTGTAGTCAGATATTCTTTTCATCGTGGATACTTGATGGTCGACTGGAACTCGACTTCTTTGATTGCAGGGCCCACTGAGTCGATTTTTCTTTGACCCTTTATTAAAAGGCGATCTAGGGGTCATCTCTTGCTATCCTGTCTACTAGGCGTGACTTTTCGACTTCTTTGATTGCAGGGCCCACTGAGTCGATTTTCATCTTGGAAGATATGCTGTTCCTTATAAGGAGAAGGAACCACCAAGATGCACCACGATCTAGGGGTCATCTCTTGCTATCCTGTCTAGGCGTGACTTTTCATAAAGCACTTTCCGCTTTGCTCGCACTACATCCGCAAGCATGTGGTAGAAGCGGCGTCGAGTTGTGTCCGTTCCAGCCCTGAAGGGATCGACGTCCCAATATGGCATGCGTACAAAGGAGTAACCCAGCTTATGTTTGTTAGAGCTATCAACTCAATTCAGTGGGCGACCTCGGCTGCCCCTCTGGTGGGCCTCTACTCGCCGTGTCACAACAGCTATCGACAAGACAATTCACTCCTGTAGGTACTAACTAATGTACATCTGACCTGCTGTGGAGTGATAATCAAAAGAAATCGCGGCTCTACGTCTAGCATAAAATCATGATTTCCTTCGAAAGTAGAGTTGCTAGACGGGAGCTAGAGAGACTGTTCACCACACTGAAAAAGGAAGAGGGACGGATAAAGCAGGATAGTGATACTGATCTAGACAAGATGATGGATGCTAAGTAGAAAGACGAGCAAACGGAAACGGATGAATCAACGTGATAGCCTTAAGTATGAGCCATGTTTCAAATCGGTCTCGTCCAGTCGGCTCCATCCACGTGTTTTTCGAGCGGTAAAAGTGCACGGGTCCGTCATACTCTAAAATGACAACACTGTCCTGGGAAATTTCGTTGCTGGATTTTGTTGTAGTACCGTTTTTGTTTGCGGTTGTGAGCATTAGAGAGTGTTGTAGTTGCGTTGTACGTGCTTCTTCGCGAAGGAGTGGAGAGCCGATCGATATTCTCAAAGAAGTAGTATTTTTCATAAGATGAAACAAGCTGATGCTACTTCCATTTATATCTTCTTCTAGGCACATGATTTTCTAGGTACTTAGTCATAAGCCTCTGTCTGCATTCTCCCTTACGTCCAGGATGAAATCCACTGACCTGTCCAAAAGCGGAAACCAGACGTCGTTCCTATGTCGCAGACCTGCGGTCGTGAGCTCTTCGCTAATCAGACGTTCTGATGCACTCAAGCTGTCAAGATTAGAGGTTCTGGCAGTGCATAACTCTCCCGAAGATCATGCCTGACAACTCATTTCCATCCTACTGGAAAACAAGTGAAGTCAAGAATAGGACTAACAAAGAAAATGCAATGCGGAAACCCTTAACAAGACCTCTGCCAGACGACTGCGGTGTGTTCATCTCTCCCCCAAAACCCGCAGGCATGTTCATATGCCCAGTCCACAGTCTTTTTCTGCACATCTCTGCCTCAGCATGCAGGTCCAAAGCAATAGCCACGCGCAAAGCCATTCGTAGATCCGTGATCGTGATCATGTGGTTACCAAAAAAGTGCTGAGGATCTACGAAGAGCACTTGTTTGACGAATCCCCGAAACTCTGGACAGGAAAGCCAGTCCCTGGTTGCTTTACTAGTAGTAGTTGTGCCATCTTGTTCTTGAGAATCAAGCATCGTGGATGAACTGGAGGAACAATTTGTCGTGTCCGGTTGTGTTGAATTTTCGATTTCGGTAACAAGTGTGCTTGTCCTGCTCTTCTCACTTCTGCAAGCCGCTAGCACACAGAGACTCCACACCATCGTCGTCGCCTGGCGGACCTCGATAGTTTTGTGTGTCAGCAGTCGTTGTTTCGAGGCAGCAAACACCATTTCCTCTATGCCTGGAACGTCTGTGACACCTAGAACAGCCGCATGGCGAAGCATTTGCTGGGTTCCCAGCCAATCGGTATCCTGAGGTCGGTAGCCCATCAACTTTTTGAAAATTCTGGACAGCAATCGCGGTTCGCGGACACGCCATTCGGAAAAAAAATGCAAAAAGTTGCACAAGTTGCGAATGTAGACGGAACAATTCACTTCGTGTTCATTACAGGCGGTTGTTCTTCTCGTAGTTTCTGGCCCTTTGCTCATCTGTGCATGTTTTGGGTAGGACGTATCTTTGGCGCTCCAAAGCATGCGCTGTAGTCTAAACGGCGACGCAGCCCTTCTTTCCACTATCTCACGATCTGGAAAGACGAAGTCTAGCCTTTCCTCGATTTCTTGCGCGAAGTCACTCGCTACATCCAAAAGCTGCTGTTGCTGAAGTTCCGGGAGTTTCGCTAGACCATAAAGCATACTTCCATAGTCATGCGAGTTCCAGCGTCGTTTCTCTGCTTCTGTCGCATCAAGGTAGCCTTCTTGGAGAGCGCGGCGGACTACGGGTGACTCCAATAAGCCACGACCTCCTAAGCTGGCGATAAAATTGCACAGATCCCGTGGATGAATGTCAGCCTGGCTCGTTTTTCGTTTGTGCTTCTTCATTTTCGGGAAAAGAGGGCGTTCCTCGTCCTCAATGTTGGCGTCTCTAATATTAATATCCCTAGCTTGTTGGTTCTTGTTGTCCTGCTTATGCTCACCTTGAAGATCATCCTGTTCTTGTTCTCTTAATATCGGTTCCAACCTCGCCTTCCTTATGAACACGTCCAACCGATCTGCTAGCATATCGGCAAATTGCGGATCCTGAGCACGCGTCGGAAAAGGGAGCTTCATATCACCTGTGATGGCTAGTGCTTGGATCAGGACTCCACTTCTTGCATCCGTAGACTCCCATATTTGACGAAAAAGCCGGAAAGCTTCCTGATTATGACTCCTCGAAGAACTTGAAGATGAAGTGCTCATCTCGGAAGGTGAAGAAAAATTTGACGCTCCTGAGCTAGAAGAAAGAGTAGCGCCAAACGCAGACGATGAGGAGGACGATGCTGAGCTTTGCCTGCCCATTGACCCAGACTTCAAAGCAACAAGCTGCAATTGCGCCAGTAACGCCTCGTTCGCATCAGAAGGGGTAGAACTTGAGGAAGAGGACGCTGATGTTGATGCTGTTTTGCCATCCTGAGCGTCCACTTCTTTCCCACTGTAACTGGCGGCCACTGTATTTTCCGGATCTCCACACTGCGCTGAGGGTGACGCTTTTTTAAAAAGCCTCCGCTCGTCGTTTGTTGGTTTGATTAGCGCAGGAGCTCCCTGTGACCACCGCGTTGCCTTAAAACTACAACTACTATATTTGACCGGGGATATGGTGCTACCTGGTGCTTCATGTTGATGTGCTGGAGATCTTCTCCCTTCAGCTATATCCACTGCTGCTCCATGTGCTGCTCTCCATTCGAAAGCATGAGCTGCAGACGTAGAAGACCGGGTGTTCTGCGTTTCACTGAAGGAAGGCGCTGTGGCTGCAGTGGACGCTGCGCGCATAGTACGAGCAGCGGCTCGAGCATTAGAGCTCGGTCTCCTCAGTCCCCGCGTTGAAATGAGCATAGCTGAGCCCCCGGGTTTCATCGTAAGTACGCTGGAACGCAAGAGAGACCGCTCGTCATTGGAGCTTGTCGTCAAGTCAGATATTTCTTGCTACCAATCTTAGATGAGAACTGCCCTTGACCATGTTGTTTTCATCAAGCAAAACGAACAATTAGAAGATGAAGGTGAGAATGAGGTGAAGCCATGGATGAAAGTTATGAAAAAAAATATGACCAGTATCAACGACGACGATCAACAAGATCAAGTAGTCAAGGACATCCACGTCTGAAGAGGATCGACGCCACGCGTTGAACTTTGGGATCGTTCTGTTGTTCCATCCTTCAAGGATCACCTTTTTTACCTTTTCATGGCAATCTAGGATCGCCCTACAACATCGAGGCTCGCCCACGCTAGGAGTTAAGAACGAGCAGGTGTAGCACTTTCCGGGATCCCTTGGGTTTGCTAGGAGCGCGGGAAGTCATTGCTTCTGTGTCTGTCCCCATCTTCGAAGTCGAACAATACTTGAAGTTCGTGAACGTGAAGCCTGCTTGTCTTTATGAAGCTATTATTTTTTTGACAACCTTTCTGCGTGAGAAGTCTACTCTTTACCAACAAAAGTCCTCATTGGATAACATCATGCCTATCGTGGTAATGAAGTTTTGCTTATCAGTTACCTTTTTTTGGGAAAGTTCCGTGTATTGAATCGTGTATGTGCGCACACATCGATAAATAGGAATGACTACCATGATTCAGTTGTACCATATCAAGTAATCGTCCCGAAATCACTACGTGATGAAAGTTCTTACTTCGTCAACGTCTGCCTTGTCAGCGGTTCATAGACCTGCAGTCGACAAGAACTTTGATTTTGCTGCTTAAAAAACATCATCAACAAGTATCTTGAATTGTCAGATAATCAGTTGGGAAAAAAATCATTTGAAGTGAGTCGAAATTAGTGGAGAAAAATAAATCTTGATCTTCTGTAAGTTACAATCTTGCTGATGCTTGTGTCCATCGAAGTTTTAGTAATCAGGTCACCGATTTTCAAAGGTGACATCAATGCAAGAAACCTTGTAGTCCTAGTACCAGTGATAGCGAGTCTACCATGATACCCTCGCGTTTTTTTCTATCAAAGGCTGTTCTACTAGCTCTTCTTGCGTCCCTTTGATATTGTTGTACGTGTGTATCGCTTCATTTTTTTTAGGTAAGTTCAGTCAGTTCTTTCAAATGAATGCGCGTTATCGAGAACTAAGATGCGTTTTATTTTCAAATAGTGTCACTTCTAGCAAGAATTTGATGCAAGTCATGCTTGTCTTTCTTATTATGAGCCCCACCAAACATCGCGTGCATGATAAAAACCGGGAAGCCAGCAAAAATACCTCAAGCTCAGGCTCAACTTCGATCTTCTTGTGTCTACTAGTAGTACAAACCTTTCGTCTATCATGTAGACAATAGAGGCCGCCTCTGCCATGCATTCGCCGGCGTAATGTTGCCTGGACTCCTCGACGCCCTGCGCCGTCTCCCGATCGCTGTTCCTCGTGTAGTCCCTCCTGAGGTCGACGGCAATGACCGCGACCGTGGTTTTGCGAGAAGATGATGCATAGCCGCTACTGGTCTAGACCGCATTAGCTCGTACAAGCTTGTGTTCTGAGGGTAGTGCGGATTGTGTGCGAAAGGAGCTGCCGGAGCTGAAGGATTCGGCGCTATGACGAGCGAAGAGGGTCCACCACCAAGACCTGCCGCTTGCTGTAGCAACTGCTGGTTCATATCCAAACCAGTATTCGACCCGGTTCCTCCTAACATATTCATATGTTGCTGCTGGTGCTGAAACAAGAATTAGCGCCGACCCTCCTAATTCATCTCATGACTCATCTTGAAACTGTTCGGCCCTTATGGAACAGTCCTGCTGAGATGCTTCTGGAGATGGATTAGGGGAAGCCGTAAAAGAAAGCAGGTGCTGGGACCGGTGCTGACGATGTACCCTGTTGGTGGACGTGTAATTGCTGTAACTGCTGCACACGATGTTCCTGCAATCGCTGTTGTTGGATTTGTTCCTGTCGCAAAGCCAATTGACGCTGAGCTGCACTCAAATGTTGATGTTGCGGAGAGCTGTAACTTCGCGTCAGACCACCCCGACCTTGGGGTACACCAGTAGATGATGCTGCGACACTATTGGAACCTCCAACATTTCCGCGTATCGCTGCTGCTCTTCTTCGTAAATCCTCATCCGCGTCGTTTACGGCTACGTAATCGGAGTCCATGGCTAATACGTCTGGAAAACGAACCAGCTTAGTACCAGCGGTCGAGGATGACGGAGTAGTCTTGCTGTCGGTAAGAACTGTGGTTAGTTGGGTCGTTTCTACTCCTGCAGGTGTCGGCACAGTGAGTTTCAAAGGTGCTCCTGTGTCGCTAGAAGATGTGGCGCCTCCTGGAAGCTGTTGTTCTCCATCTTTCACGTCATTCACGTCAACCCCAGCATCGGAATGATATTGCTGATCCAGCCCCGGTTGTGCCTCACGATGAGAGCCCTCTAATTGCCGCGCTTCAGGTGCGAAACCTGCCTGCTCTGCCGCAGCGCTCAATTTCGACTGGGTGTAGAGACTGGACGAAGGAAGCAAGGTGCCACCCATCTGTGTCTGGAGGATGCTGCACATTTGAGTAATCTGGTTTCGAAGTCGCACTTTAGCCAAACCCGGCATTTGCTCAGACTGTTGAATCTCCTGAAGCTTCTCAATGGCGCTTGACCACTGCTTGCCCAGGTCTTCAACGCCGCTTTGATTCTGCTCGAGCTCCACAATGCGTCCTTGGAGTTGGGAAATCTGTTGAGGACGAATGAAATTAGTTAGTTCTTAAGTAAAGCAGAAGAATAACAAAAAGATGTTGTCGGTAAAACAGATTTTCAGATTTCAGAAGTATTTGTTGTGATCTTGATCGTCAATTTAATAGCACAGTACATTGAGTACCTCCGCTTCGTATCTCGCCGCATCGCTCTCCGTGTCTAGCCGTGCTCTCAGGTCGTCGATTTGTATGTGGGCAGCATCCAAATCGGCCTGAAAATTCAAGATACTATCGTCCCGTTCTCTTAGTCGTTGTGTAAAAGTTCGCATGATATCCCGCTGCTTCAGAAGGAGCTGCTTGTACCTGTTTCAGGTTGAATGATGAAGAAGGAAAGACACATAACATCTGATTCTCAACATTTTTTGCCCATCGTTTTCCCTGATGCAAAGACGCTGGCCCGCCGCGGTGTTACAAAAAAATGCTACAAATATGTCCTAGAAGTACCTTGCAATCTGCGACCTGTCCTCTTTTATCGTCACTCGCTCAGCTTCTAATTGAGATAGCTTTTCCTCGTAATGCTCTATCATTGAAGTCGCAGCTTCCGTGGTCGTGTGCCGATCAGCGGATACAGCAGTAAAATTGCCGACTGAGGACGCGGTGTCGCCTCCACCAGGTAATGCGCCTTGAAAGGGTTGCAATACTGTGGAAGTGTATTCTGACAACCGGCGTTCCGCCTCCAACCTGGCGTTCTTTTCTCGCTGCAGCTCAGACATTAGGTGGTGCGCACCCTCTGGAGTTCCGTCCGCACCGCCGGCACTCAATTCAGCGGGGAGACCGGGACGGCCTGGAGAGGAAGATTGATCTCAAAGTGGTTATCATACCAAAAACAACTCAAGAAGGTCCGCAGCTACGCCTAAAGACATCAAAAGTTAAAGTAAGAGTAACAACCTATGTATAGATAGATACTAGTACTAGTACCTTTCGCCGCCCCATTCCTGCTGAGTGTACTAAGCTGTTCCTTCAGACTCTTGATTTCTTGCTGATACTGCCTGATCAGTGTTGTCTTCTCGTCAGCGTTCACCACATTCAATACTGGCGCATTGACGATGCTTTTAGCTCGTGAGGCAAACTTCAAAGTGGAAAGACTCTCTTGAAACGCTTCGTAAGCAGGCGAAACCATGGCTACTATGGTAGTGACGCAATTGCCACCCAGAGAGTCCTCTAATAAACGGGTTAATTTCGAGTCTCGATAGGGCACGTGGCACTTGGTATCGGCTAAGGCTTGGATTACGTTACCTTGTTGTTGTGGATGTGGTGTTTTACTCGTGAAGTAGTGCGATGATAATCTTCACGGTCGAATGCGGAATTTGAAAGTCTCTACTTATTCGATAAACTGAAATATGCCAGTAACTACTTAAAATAAGCGAGTAACTACTGAAAATAAGTAGAGTAGCCCTGTCAAAGCTGCCTCCCTTATTTCAGTCAGCAACTCGGTTATTTTCAGTTTTCGAGTACGTGGTAGTGAAACCTTTTTTTGTAGGGGCAAGTGAAACCACTTAGGGACTTTGCAAAACACTTCGAGATTAATACCCAACGCTAGCAAACTGGTGTTGATCTTTTTCGATTCTTCAAGCTGCTGCCCTTTTGCTCCAGTCCAATGCACTCTTTCGGAACCTGCTAGATCGACCAAGTTCAGTTTCGCTATGCGCATTTGCGTACCAGTTTCTCCGCTTTGAGCGTCTCCCTGACTGTTCGTGAAGTTCTGAGGAGCCGCTGTCTGCTGTTCCACAACGATCATGAATACTGTGTGACTCCGACTAGAGATGTCGTTACTCTTCGTCTGCGCAATGACTCTTTCCTTGCCACCACGTTCAATCAACTGATAGACTTCTTTCGAGCTCTGCACTATCCACTCTGAGATGCCGTCCACGAAGACTCCGCGAGACTTGTCCTCGCGGATCACGAGGTTCAATCCGCGCTCTTCCCCGTCATCGCCCCATCTCTCGTGGGACCTCTCGCGCAAATTCGGAATAGCACCTGCGACACTGCCACGAAAATATTAGACCTTCCCTATATTCATCGTAACGCGCATCTTTGACAGTTTTCCCCTTTGAAAATAAATGCGTCAAAGGTCCATCATGCCTCTTAACAAGATGAATTTCTGGAAGCCTTAAAGATACTCCCTAGAGCCTGCTGGAACGGGCACGCCGCCATTGTGGGTCTTTAGAAGATCCGATATCTGCTCATTGTAAATCTGCAGGTAGCTTGCGCGAACTATGAAACGGGCCTTGGGATCCGGAAAATTGCCGATGCTATGGAAAATATTATCCATACAGCGAGCGATGACGCCACGTTTTTCGGACTGACTGTCGTAGCAAAACCCCTCCATCGTGTGCGTTTTACCTGAAGTGGAAGGCAGAGAGAAAGTATTTTTAGACAAAAGTACAAGATAGAACGATGTTGGGAAACACTACTAGAGAGTTGTACTTGCTGTAGAATTGTTCGACCATTGAAGAATTTGAGTTTCAATTTCTTTCATACAGCAGATCATTCCTTATACCGATCATCAAATCAAAACCACTAGGAAGGTAGTACCGGTCCCCGTCTGTCCATAAGCTAAGATTGTCGCATTGAAGCCTCTCAGCAAGGCAGCTGTTGCAAACGAGCCAGTAGATTTGTACACGTCCTCTTGAGTATTGTCGGGGCCATGTGCGAAATCGAAATTGAAAACGTGATTCGCAAATACTATGAACGGCAACCCGTCCTCTTTGCTGCTGTCGGGAACTAACTCGTGGAGAGTTACTTTCCTGAAAATGGTTGATATTATAGGAAGGAAGTAGTAGCAGGGATGACTGATTTCAAGCGAGAAATAAATTACAAACGTAACAACTAATCTTCAAAGAACAGCAAAGCAAAGTGTATACCTGTCATTCTCCACCCGACAAACTTTCTGAAACGAGGCAGCCTGCATCTCCCTTGCTAATGGCGGTCTGACACGAACGACGACACGGATATTACTCCCCTGATCACTGCCGACACTTCTGGTTCTGGCGCCTGGCCTCAACGACCTTGACCGTTCTCTTGACTTCGCACGTGCTGGTCGCATGTTTCCACCTCCTAGTACAGGGTTCATCATCATATTTAGCAAATTAGCTCCTGGTCCTCCTCTAGGACCTAAGCCAGGACCAGTCTGTTGTGGTACATCTACAGACCCACGACCTCCTCCTCCACTCATCAACATAGCTGGTGTACTACTGCTAGGATGCATTTGCATACTGCCACCACCAGGTTGTAGTTGCTGACCATGTTGTGGAAAGTGTGCTATCCCTGGAACAATACTGGGAGTTCCCCTTCCTCGGAGCCCTCTACTATCGTCGCCATAGTTGTAGGCAGGCCCAGTACTACTAGAGGAGGGGTAGTAGCCGGCGCCGGGGTGGTCATTGTACCCACCAGCCTGCTGCAGGTAGGCCTGCTGGACTGCCGCGAAATCGACCATGGTCCTTATGGCTTGAAAAATTCAAAAAAATTCAAAAAAAATTGTTGTAACAACTAAGAACTACAGCCTTGCGCTGGCTGTTGATATTGTAGGCTCTCTATTCGGGATTCATTGTGGTCTGTCGCTATGGATGAGCTTCTTTTTTCTGGGGACATCTTCAAGCTAGTCCGTGGTGAAGTTTTCATGTCCGAATGAATACCGACTATATAACCTTCTACCTTCTGCTTCTTTCGAAAGTGCTTTAACAGAAGAAGCATTGACTACTCGGGAGCGAAAGTACTAATTCGAAGCTGCAGGATGCTTTTAGTTTCTACTACTCGTTCTCGAAAAGGCTTTGTGTCACAGTCATTCTCGACTACTTTGAAATTCTACTACTTTCATCTACTTTACCATATATTTCTATCTCGCTCTTACACACCTCTACTAGATTGCAGGAACCGATACGACTATCACCGACTTCATCTTCGAACAGCATTCCGATGCGAGGTCCTACGAATGCGACTTCGGGTTGCTTAATATGGAATTTAGGCTTGAGAGCAGGTCTACTTGAGTTCAATATGGGGTTCTCAAACGGGGATCTGCATTAGGCGATGCTGTAGAGGAGTAGCACTCCTGCCACTGCCAGTTGTAACCATTTCAGCCCCAGACGCATCTATCTTTTTGAGATCATCTCAAGAAATCTGTATTTACCTATTTCTCGTAGCTACTTCATCTCGCCAGTGATTCAGTATATTGACCGCTGTGTCTGTAATATTGGGACTCGGAACCCATCCCGTCAGCTCCCTCACCTTCCTGTTGTCTGCAAGTAAGGTCTTTTCGTCCGCGCCACGTCTTCGCGTCGGGTCGTACTCCAAACGGATCGGGACCGTGGTGTACCGTAGCAAGATGTTCAGCATGTCGCGTATCGTGTAGCCTACTCCGGATCCGACGGAGGATTAGAGGAGTCATATGGTCATAGATAGGAAATGTCGTATGATCTCTGCTTTTCTTGAGCAATGATTTTGAACCGAAGAAGACCAAGTCGTTACATCGTTTTAAACAAAAAAATATATCTTGAACAATCTATGAAAGTATGAAAATGGAAAAACGCTTGGAAGCTCAGGTCATTGTCCTTAATTGTATGCTTCACCCGGTGTTCCTCGCTTGCAAATTTCCAAGAAAATCCTAGCCGAATCTGCTACATCAGTAACATCACGAGATGTTGACAGATCCCCATGCAGTAAGACGTAGTCAGTCTTTTTATCTTCTACTGGTATTTCTGCATCAGAAGTGGAAGAGACCACTTCCGCACTACAGCGTCCAGCGGGACCGCTATCGCCCGTTGCACTCGTACATTCTTGTTTTTCACGTTCTGCACGTGACTCAATTTCTGCTATCTGTTTGGCGAAGTTCTGAAGACTCAGCTGATCAGTTCCACCCTCAGCCATCTGGATGAAAATTCGTGCTACGGTTGCCTTAATGCCATACGTCGAAGCGTACATCACCGCTAGATTCTCTTGTGCGACTTTCGAAACCTCAGGGTTTGGATTTCAACAGCGTCATCATGGAGGTATAGACTCTACTTCATATAATTGCAGGAAGTGCACGCCAACAACTGTGAAGTAACTGATAAGCCTGTCGCATGGGCTCGTATCACATAATCATAGTTCCACATCCACTACCTACGACATTTTCAGCCAAACTAGGTAGTACCCCATACGGCGTGAACGGTTTCAGCATCGCAGTTTCGGGTATAGGCGTGCCTTCCCACTCTATAGCTGCTGCCCCATACTCCGCTGAGGACCCGGCAACTAGAATCCGCAAGTCCTTACTAAGAACGTCATCCTTCTGCAACACCCGTATGCCCTCTAGAATGTTCAGGGTGCCTTGCAGGTTAGAAGTAGAATGGCAGCCGAAGATGTTGAGGAAGAAGGTTACACGATAGTTCTCCTTGAATTCTCAACTTAGGTACCACTCCATCATAAGAATATTCACGTGCAGCGACAGAGACGCCGCTTGAAAGGACACGCCGTTGATCGCTTGTGCCGCAAAATGCAGGATGTAGTCTGGCTTCGTCTCCCGCAATATTTCCAGTGTGTGGAAAGCGTCTGTCACGTCGCCATAAATTTGGATTAGAAGTATTCAAGCAGGAAACAAAATATAATTTGATTGTCGAACCTCTAGACAATCTCCTGGGGAACAAAGATAGTCTGTTGAGTACCACAATCTTCAGGTAAAACAGGAGATGATCAAAGAAAACCTTAACAGCTTGATCCGATGCACATAGCCACTCAGGTTCTTCAAGTTAGAACGCCATCTTGCCAGCACAAAGACTCGCTTTGATGATCCGAAGACGCACGTGTCCAAGGACTGCTTTACGAGTTGACTTCCGATCATTCCGGTGCCACCGGTTATCAGAATCCGTTCTTCTTTGCCCGGACGCAGTGAAGTGTTGCAAGACGAAATTTTTCCTGGAGAACCTCCTGGAGAACCGCCTTGGCAGAACACTATCACATTCGGCAGAGAACATGACAGCAGGAAGAAAACGAAGAAAGACCGAAGGTACATATTTTATTGGTCTTTATGTTGTTAGGGATGAAAGCGGAAAGGAAAAGCGAGATGTTCCTAGATGTTGTTCTATGTGCATTTGAGGGAATCGCTCTTTATAAGTTGTGAAGACTTGTTGATACAGTCATAGGATTCGAAGCGAAGAAGAACTATTCATTGCTACCCCTACTCCTGCACGCTGCTTGATAGTATTTTTTCTCTCCTTCCACCTCCTCCTTCTTTTGACATCCACAGATTCTTCAGATCATACCACACTCTGCATACGCGTACGCCACCCGATACTCATTCACTCACTACAACCACCAGTGTTGCTCCTCCTGCTGAACAAGCGTTTAAAGAGGAATGTAGGAGTGGTGCTCTCTGTAATGACAATAGGTCGACGTCATGGGTCGGTGTTTTTTCGTTGAGTAGCTGTTTCTTGCAAGAGCTTCTTCCTGATTCCACTACCTAGTAGTAATACACACATCAGTCGACGTCAATCTCGATCATGCTGAAGAAAGCGGTTTGTAGTTAGAACTATCGAACTCTAACATCATAGTCTAAAAAGTTGAAGTTGATGTAGAAGCACTACCAGGGACATCGTCAAGGGCCATGCTCTTGTTGTGAATAAATGTCGCATCATTTTTCAGTGCAGGTAATTCTTCCGGCAAGAGCAAAGTAGTTGGAGCAAATCATTTTTGTTACCGGTACAAGTGTGCAAACACGACGTTTGGTGGTTACATTCAAGCAATCCTTTCAATTATTGGAACCAAACGATAACCTGCTGTATCATATTCATCAGCGTGAAAAAGAGAAACGAACTACCAAACTGAGAATGATATCATCGCAAGTTCGTGAGCCTTAGCGGCAACCAAGTTCTAGTTTTTCTTTACGTATACGTTGAAGGGTTGATGAATCTTGGAGTACCTCTAGATCCAAGCTTTGTCATCAACATCATTTTTTTGCATCAATTCAACTCGAAGAAGTCCAGATATTGACGCCTTGAGGTCAAAGTCAACATGCTGTAGAAATTCACATCACAGAGAAGTGTTTATCCTGCTTGGTTGCAACCTTTTTTGACGAGTCGTCAATTCGCATTGACTTTGCAACCACTGTGATCTCCTCGATTATGTCATTTTCATCTGTCCCAACTCCGAAATCACGTGTTTTAGGTTTAGAAGCAGCACCTCGTTGAAGTGGAGGTCTCGGCCGTTTCAGCTGCTCCTGCATCATAACAAAAGCCTTCTGGCGAGGACCATGTTGTTGATGTCGTCTTTCTAGTTCTTGATGCTGATGTTGATGAGAGTGAGATGCCATGGAATTTCGCGGGAGAACATTGAGGACTTTCTTGTTTTGATTCTTCTTGTTCGTCGTTGAGGGCTCTTTTGTATGAGACTGCTCTTCTGTGTGAGACTTCTCTTCAATCCCAGAAGATGCAGTGGCTGATGTCCCAGATGCTCCTCTCAACATTGTAGATCTTCTGAGTGCTTTCCTCACTGTTTTCAGCTCTCTACGAATATCCTTTGGACTACGCAGAAGTTCTTTGGCTCTGGGCTTTCTCATTCTCCATTGTGCTGGTGTAAGAGAATCCTCATTCACAAAGCCTCCTGTTAAAGTGGCATCATCTGACGAGGACGAACCACTGGATGCAGAAGAGCCTTTACTTGTACGATAACTAGACGAAGGTCTAGAAGACGAGCCTGCTTTAGTTGTACGACGTTTTTCCTTCAGCTGCGCGCTTCTCGACATCGGCCACGAACGAGAAGTTCTCCTTGAAGTTCTTCTAGAACGTCCTCCAGAAAAATGCACCTTCTTGTGTTCAACAGGCGCAACGTCAATGTCTGCTTGTGTTCCTTAGAGGTACCGACGTGCATCCCGGAGGGCCTCCCTCGGCCCTTTTTCCCCTTGAAAAAAGGGCTAAGGATGGTGTTGAGGATGCTCCAGCGGTAGCCTCAAGTTCCGATACTCTGAGTGGTCTGATGTTCGAGCATCATGCTACCATTCCGGTCTTCTTCTTCATTTGCATGACCCTCGTTTGCAATGCAACACGCTCGCTTAGCTGCTTCTCTGTCGGGATTAGAAGAGGCGATGCCTGATTATATTCTGTGCATGATCCTTAATACTAGGCCTATAGCACTGTTAATAGGCAGGAAGATGAATCGATCATGTGACAAGGTTCCACAAACAAGTAGAAAATTGTAAGTAAACCAACAAGTCGAGAGAGAGAGAGAGAAGCACTTGCATCACCTTCATTTGCAATGCAACAAAAGTGAATTGCAATTTTACCTTAGTTTGCATGGCCTTCATTTGCAATGCTCTCTTATGTGACTCTCGCTCGAGCTCGTCTTTGACTTCTCGGTTGAAGAAATTACTTGACAAAGACCTACAACTAGTTCTGGTAAAGCTAAAGGGCTACAGGGTACACGCAGCATTTTCTAGTACTACGCCGACGTACTCGGGAGCTGATTCGAATTGTCTTTAAATACGTAGTCCGTCTAGTAAGAATGACAATTCAGATCTAGATAAAAGTCAAAATCACGAGCTGGAGCCTTAACTTCAAGATTTTCCATATCGAAGCCAGTGTTGTCATTTTGGATGGTGAAGCTCGCCCTAGACACGTAATCTTTCCAGCTCCTTGTGTCACTAGCGCCAGAAATCTTATTTCCCAGAGCGGCCACAAGCAACTCATGTGCAGGTGTCATGTGGTCTGTAAGGGGATCGTCTGGTCTTGCTTTCACGTATTTCAGTTCGCCACAAAGCTCCAATAAATTCAAAGCTTCCAAGTGGGAACAACGTCTTTGTGGTGATTTTTTTTTTTGCGCTTGCCGCTCTTCTCCTGCGTGAAGTTAGAGGTTGAGAGTTGGCATCTCTAGCTCGCATATCTATGGCTTTCCTACTTGAAGAAGCCATAGAGATGCGCATAGAGATGCCAACTTCCAACCCTTAATGAAATATGGTGGTCTCGAGGAGGTCATCTAATACATCTACATCGGCGAAGGACGAGGACTTTTTGGGACCAGACGAAGGAGAAGTGGCACATTTTTGCTCAGCCGGTAGTTCCCCTCCAGACCCAGCTTGAAGACGGAAACCTTGTTCCGAGGGGATTGATTTCTTCGCTGGTTGAGAACTGGATGATGAAGGTTTAGACTCAGGCATAGGAGCCTTTGCCTGTTGTGGTCCTCGTAGTAAACGGACATCGACAAAGCTCCCCACAAGACCTGCGATTTCAGAAAAATCAGCTGCTTTTGCACCAGAAGCAGCTTGTTCAGACCCATTCTTTTTGTTCGATTGGTCAATCTCGCCAAGTACTTTTTCCAGGAGGTCCATGCTTTCCAAGGGCGACGGTCCTGTTCCTGGTTTCATCTTCACTGCTAGCACCTGCTGCACACAGAAGTGGTGCGCCAGCAGAGCAATTTTCAGCGCCATTTTTTTCATGTTTTTTTTGTTGTAGTAGTAGTTCTTGTCGTGATTGTTGTATCTGTTACAAGTTTGGTTGAAATTATTCAGAATAGACATAGAGAGAATCTTTAGGACTTGATTCACTTTCTCTTTTTTTAGTGTGTGATGTTCTTGTTGTTCTAGTCTTTGCTTATTCTGGTGGTACGAATATACTTAGTAGAGAGCGCAATACTAGGACTACCTATCTTTCTTGTTGAAAGTTTAGATCCTCCTGCGGACAGTGTGATGAATTTTCGCCTTGAGTCAGTAGCTGATGTCGTTTCTGTTGGAACATTGAAGATGTTTTCCTCTTCCTCCTGGTATCCTATTTCATTATTTTTACGACATGCTCGGACGACGTCTCAATTGACAACGTATGGACACGGTGGCGCTTCGTACGGTATCTATCACGCGCAAAGAATGACTGATTGCTTGATGACCACAGGTCATTATAGCTTCAGATGACTTCATGATTGCATCCGATGCATCTTCTTTGATGCGTGATTTTTTCTACTTTTCACATGTATAATCTTCATGTCAGTCTCGTGCTCTTTCAAGATTTTTTCGAATTTTTGATTGCGAAACGCTGTTCTTTGCTTTCACAAGAAAGTCTTCGGGCCGTTGTATGTGCGCACTTGTTTGTCTTCACTGAGCATGTGGATGTTCAGCAAAATTAACAGAGAACTGGAATGAAACCGCTTTCTCCCCACACGACCACAACCAAATAAATTTTTCATGAAGTAGATAGTTGCTATCATCTTAAAAGGTGGCCATTGTATATATTGTGTCTAATGTTGACGGTCGTCTCATCTATGACGCTGCGTTTCCCATGTACTCTACAACGTGACAACGACAGCTGTGACATCGTCTCCACCTTCACGCGCTTTCTCACAGACTGGTCCTAGGTAATCGACGCCGTGGCCGATGAGCTGCGAGACATTAGAAGTTGTAAGAATTTGCGTCGTGGTGCATTCAATTATTGGTCTTGTTTCCAAAAGAAATTTACTCGTCGTTCTAGTGAAGATGAATGTTCAAAGAGTTGTAAGAGATTGACAAACAAATATGAAGTTTGATTTTCATGTTCACATATCCATAAAAACAAGCGCCGAGTTGGAAAAGCGGTGAAACAAGCCACGAGTGCCCAAAACAAGCATCAAGTCTTGTCCAGCGTTGATGCGATAGGCGTTGACCTCCGCAGAAGTTAGGACGGCGTCGTGGGGGACGGAACCCAAGTGCCTGTTACAGAGAAAGGAGTCGAAAAGGATGCTATCCGAAAACGAGATGAAGCGCTTTTTTCAGCGAGTCGTTGTCGTTAGTACGGTGCTAGTACAACTGTATAAAAAGCTACTGAAAAGATCTCTATTCAAGTGATACCTCGTCAACACGCTTCCTTGGTCTCCTGCACCATCTTTGAAAACGGCTGTTGTGCCTTCGGCCACACTCTGTAGGATGACGCCTGGCGTTTTCTGTAGCCTTGCAGACTCGCCCTTGTGTGTGTCAACCTTGATTAGAAGATTGTAGGCATAATAGACATAGACGAAAAAGAAAATATATCTTGTGGTAGTTGCACAATCAGAACGAGAACAATGTGCAATTTGGATACTAATTAAACCCATCATTTCAAAATCTATGTTCTTGTAGTTCTTAACTTATGATCTTTGGTCAAAGCCACTGCGCCAAAACTTCCGCCGTCTTCTTTACTGGCCAGAACAACCCGACAATCGCCGATTGACCCGACTACAACCCAAGACTCTGCCTCGGTGCGGGAGGTATCGGAAGCATAGCCTTCGCGGGGAGCTGTTGTGATGTATGCTTTTGTCGAAGTATTCGATTCATTGATTTACGCAATATTCAAACTTAGTAGAGTATCAGTAAATCGCTATCACGGAACAAGAATATTTCACCATATCAAAGGATTGGCTTTCTTCAAATGGCTAAGCATCTATAATACAATTAAGCTTCAGCAGCAGTGCCACAGCTACTGACGCGCCATCCCCTTCCCGCAAGAATGAATCCGATGCGCCCAACTCCTTTTGGATCGTTTTGAACGCTTCCTCTAGGACGCTCTGGGGCTCTTGGAAGATCAAACTATGTGCGAATACGAGTTCCGCCATGCGCTGTTTTATCAGTTTCGAACACTCCTCACCATTTTCTCCAAAGCCATCGAAGACTGCGTAAAGGGCAATGTAGCCTTCATCTTTGACCACGTCGAGCCAGGAGGAGCGGAGCAGCATGAAGGGAGGAGGAGGACCAGGAGGGTGAGTGAGGAAACGAATGTTGTAGTTATAACAAGGTCAAGGGCAAGAAAGTCTAGTACTTACAACGAAAGAGAGGAATCCGAACCAAGAGAATAGAGGAGGGGCATGGAGGAGCGGACCAGCATGAAGGGAGGAGCAAGATGTCGGTGAGAGGAAGGATTTCTCCGTAAAGACAAGGTGAAGTC
This sequence comes from Amoebophrya sp. A25, assembly GCA_905178165.1. Taxonomy (NCBI): domain Eukaryota; class Dinophyceae; order Syndiniales; family Amoebophryaceae; genus Amoebophrya; species Amoebophrya sp. A25. Next base: position 45,848 of record CAJINU010000095.1, read on the forward strand.
TACAACTAGAGCAGGCCGAAGAAAAAACTTTGATGATGAAGAGATAGATATTCTAAATGAGATAGATAGTCTAAATGTGAGCCATAATGTTCCCACCACCCTTTGAGCCCTTGCCCGCGACGTCTTCCTCTGCAGAACTGCTTGAAGAGGATGCTTGTTCTATAGGATTTCGCTGCATGGCCAATAGAAAATCGTCCTGGTTAGGACGATCAGTGGCGCCTCCGAGAGACACAAAGCGGATTCCTAGCTTCTCAGTCCGGACTAAAGCGAGGGCTTAGAGAGTGGAAGGGTGGAAACGGAATACAAAAGAAAAGCGCTCGACTCCTGAATGTGAACCTACATCTGGTAAATATACTTCTCCTACTCTCGACTGAACGTGAATCTACATCTGCCATAATTTTCCGGATAGCATGAGTGCTTCTTCTCCAAACCTTTAGAGGTAGCGCCGTTTTCCTGTCCCTGCACCACAAAAACCCAGTCTGACTCAGCTGAGTCCGTACCAGGGGATACACTAGAACTCGACTTGGTAGACTGTTTTGCACCTACAACGCCGCGGTCACTTGGTGATGCTACTGTTTCGACTGGGCTGCTTTGCTGGGACCGGCTCTGCTGACTAGATGAACTATGTGCTAGTCCGCCTGCACCTGCACCTGGCATACTCGTTTTACTCACTGCCGTACTAGAAGAAGAGGCTGTGTCCTCTGCTTTCGCAGCAAGTTTTGAACCTCCACCTCCAGACGCTGTTGCTGCACGTGTTGGTTGCAGGTAGTCCTGGTGTGGCGAGAAAGCGCCTGGAGAAGCGGTAGGTAAAGAATGCGAAGCCTCATCTCCTTCATCGACAGGACTCATAGGTGCGCCGTTGGAAAGGCCACGAGTTGGTGGTTTGAATCCACTGGTCTCTGCTATTAGAGCTCCCGCATCGCATCCCTGAGCCCATCCGTGCACCCCTTTTCCCCTTGAAAAGGGGGCCAAGGATGATATTAAGGATATGCTTCAACAGAGGCAGCCTTAATACTAGGTCTTGGTTCTCCTGATCTCCTTCTAACCCTCCTCCACTTGTTCCACCACTCCCAGGACTATTGACAACAAGCGCTTGTAATCTTGCTATTTCGAGACGCAGTTTCTCGTTTTCTAACCTGTAATGGTCCAACTTTCGTGGCCACGTCTTCGCCTCAAGTCGTAGAGTATCGATCTCTCGACCCTTCTGCTCGCTCTCTTTCCGCAAGTTCACCATTTCCTGCTTCGCTTTCGCGATTTCCGCTTGGAAATCTTCGGCCTCTAGTGCGCGGCGCTGTAGTTCACTCCTCAAAGTGTCTAAAATGATGTCAGAATCAGTCCTCTGCCGTGATCCTGATCTGAGTTGTGCGCTAGCACCGGTTGCACGACCTTCGGATGTTGATGGACCGTGATGATGCTGGTTCATTTTGGTGGAAGAGGCGGAAGCTGTTGTAGTACCACCACCTGCTCGAGCAGGAACATTGCTAATATAGCTATTACTGTTGTTCGTCGTTGTCCCTGGCGGAACTGAGCCTGTCCGTTCTCGTTCTCTCTGGGCTCCTGGTGTACTCCTGCGCTTGCGCTCTGACGAACTTCTGGCGGTTCCACGGACCCGTCTGTGCGGAGAGGCCGTAGAGATGTTGGCGGTGTCGTTGAGATCGGTCATGCTGGGACCTAGAGGAAGATGGATAAGGGGAACGGGAATAAGAAATCTAAGTGTAAGTCCATTATAACAACTAGAACTCCATACAAGGGATTATGGTTACCTGAAAATTAGAAGTTGCTGTACCCACTCTCTCCGGCGTCGCCATCGCCGCTCGCTCTTGAGACCTTAATGTAGCCCTTCGTGCAGCACGACGCTCACTATTTCCCGGAACCTGCTGTGAAGAGCGGTGATCAGACCCTGGCGGCGCAGCCGGTGGTCGCGCCTTCTTGTTCTTTAACACAGACAAAGCACTCGCTAATGGTGGTACCAATGCCGCGTGGTCACCAGAAGAGGTGGAAGTAGAACCTCCCTGTTGGTGTTGACCAGTTGTAAGAGTTGGCGTACTGTAGTTGTTCCTATCCTCTGTTCTTTGCTGCCCATTTGAAGACACTGAACTAGCAGTTGTCGGTGTGCGACCGGCTAAGGTTTCTTGATCCGCATAATTTTCTTCTTCTCGACGTAGCTGTGGCGTCGTCATCATTGCATGATTCGCCTTCACCATACCCCCTGACGCAGACCGTGTTGGTATTGGTCTAGTGCCTGTTGACGCAGTTGCTTGCATGGAATTGAGAGGCATCCCACCTGGTGTTGTCCCTGATGAATGTCCTACAACTCCCAAAGTCGAAGGTGATGAAGCTTGGTTTCCATCTGCTCTTTCCAAAGCCTGCGCCAGCACACCTCCACCTCCAGCAGCACCTCCAGTTTTGATGTTATTTATCAAATCCTCCTGACGCCTCTGTCGCTCTTGGTGTTGCTTCCTATGGTATTCTGCGATTTGACGCGCGTTAGCTGCCTTTTGTAGCAACGCAGATGATCCTCCGGCATTCACTTCTTGTTGTTGATGTCCTTTATCTCTGACAGGAGAGGCAATGATGCCCTGTGGTGCCGCTAGAGAGCCCTGAACCGGTAAAGATCCACGCGAGGACGGGGCCCCAAGTGAAGGATCTGTTGTAGGTCGTGGAGTTATCTTTAGAACATCATGGATGACTGCAGCAATAAATATAACCTATTCATCCTGCATCTACTCTACGTGAGCAGGTTATTGTTATTAAGAAGGAAAATTATATAAATTAATATATATTTAAGTGCATGATACACTGCAACTGCCCGGAAGTAGTCTTCGGCGCCCCATACGAACTTTTCACCCCCTGTTGCTGCGCCCTTGTCGAGCTTGCTGGAGTCCCAAGTTGTACACCCATACCGCGACCAGCACTGTCGAGAAGGAAGTTGCCGTTCAGCAGCACCTGCGTAGTTATTCCTTGCGGCCGCGTTAAAGACAGGGGCCGAGAACCTTGCTTTAGCGCGGGTTTGAGTTTGTTTGGGCCAGCGGATGCTCCGCCCAGCCCGTCTGATGGAGGACCACCAACCGGTTGTAGAATCATCCTGTTTTTTCTCCAAAGGCAAAACTAACTACTTAATAGTGATAGTACAGATACGAGTGGACGTGGTAAAATTAAAAATAACTACGGTCGTTCTTGAAGAAGATGCTAATCGCGTTTTGCACTAGAAGAGGACTAAAGTATGTTGATGTTCTAATAAAGAAGCTTTTCGTAAATCTATACGGAGTACACACAAGAAGCAGAAGTTGTCTTGCTCTTGTTTATCTACATGTTTGTTAAAGACGAGTACGCCAATCTATGATCCTATTAGCAAAGAGTTGTCGCTTTGTCTTTGTCTTTGTTGATCCTCCGTTTTCGTTTTGGGCGCTTGTTTTTTTACTTTGCTGACTACTTAGATACTAAAAGAGAAACAGATTTACTTCTTCCATATGCGTATGCCTCGTTGTTTTCTCTCATGTTTCGCCTGGCTACGGTCGTTGTCTTGTAAATGTAATGGTAATGCCCTTATCAACACACTTGACGTAGCGATTCTCTTGGAAGTTCTTGATGGCCGGAACACATCTGTGCAGATTCCTCCCTGGGCTCGGCAGCTTGTTTGGTAATGGATTTTGCGTACTACATACTAAAACATAGACAAATGATGTCGTTACCTAGGTTATTCTTGAGGGCTCTTCCCATATTGCCACCGCCGTGTCTTGATTCTTAAACAAATATTCTACATCGGGGCTTCTCATGAGGCCATTCAAAAAAAGGAGTAAGAAAAGATCAAAAAAAGTAAGGGGGGGATTATACGGTTCTAATTGATTTTTACACAACGAACGAAATAGCGAGTAAGTAGAACAAGGCTCAAGATGAAAGTTAGAAATGGACAATTACGGTGCTGTATGTCAACCTTGGTTATAACAACGCCAGCTTCTGTTTCTGATTCGTATAATTTCTCCACTTATATTAACATCAAAGGGAGTGGTGTTGTCGGACGTTGGTCCGTCTTGTTGAAGCACTAATAACACGACAACGACAAGCTGCAAACTCAAACTCCTACTTGTAGGTAGTTCTTGTACTACTAGGTAGTAGAAGTAGTTGCTGCACATGTATTTTCAAGAAGATCGGCATTTCTACTTCCCAAATTTCGGAAGATGTAGATTTTGATTTTGTTTACCGCACAAAATTATTTCTCAGAGATGCTTTTGTCTTGTGTTAGTGTTGATCATTGTCTAACACAACACACAGCAATGACCTACAGCCTAGAAGAGGTTCTTCATCGTGTCACTTCAGTCATGTCATGTCATACTAGCTACCTCGTGACCTATTTTTGTTCCAGAATTGTGGTGGCCGCTTGACATTTGCTTGGTTACGAGGAGAAGAGCTTAGACCTCAGTGAGGGCAGCGGACCTCTTTTACTATGGGTATGGCATTATATCAAGCCAATTTATTGAATGAGCACTCGTACTGTCTACAGTACCCCTGTGGCAATCGCCAAAACCCCCATGAGTGGACCATCTTGCCAAATCATCCACGACATAGTGATCGATATCATACACAATTTATTACAAACTCTCACGACAAAGACACTGTAAACAAGCACAGACAACATTATGCAGAAATAAGATTCTAGGGAATTTTGCTTAATCATTTGATCTTAGTACTATTTGTATATTCAATATTACCCACGCGATCATCATAATTCAAGCATATCCATACTCATTTCCCCGAAATGACTACTTAACAGCATGCAGACGATCATATTCATTGAGGTGGATTGAAAAAAAGGACACTCATCCAAAAATAACATTAACAAAAGAGGCCTTACGTGGCTTTACGATCAACAGTTTTTACGTTCCTTGACTTTCTCGTATTACCAGTGGCTTCAGCTCCATCTTGTTCGTTCGGCACGAGGGATCGTTCACTGAGGTCATTACCTATCTTCGACGAAGAAGAGAAATTCTGTAGTGATCGATATCATACACAAACACAAGCTCTCACGATAAAGAGTTTGCAAATACAAGCACAACGTTATGCACAAAAAAACGCTAGGGATAGCTTAGAAGTCATTTGATGTTTTCAATATTACCCACTCATCCATCATAATTCAAGCATATTTCTTTCCCCGAAAAAATACTAGAAGCAGCACGAAGACGATCGTATTCATTGACGACTGAAAAAAAACGACATTCATCCAAAATTAACATTAACAAGAGAAGCATTACCTAGCTTTTCGAGCAATAGTTACGCTCTCTGATTTTCTCGCTTTACCAGTGGCTCGCCCCAACTCCATCTTGTTCGTTCGACTTCGACACTATCCTCCGCAACTACTACTTACAATCAAATATTTGAAAAAAAAAACATAAGTACACTTTTCACATATCTTTATCGTTTATCCGAAAAAGCTTTCTCCATGAAGCTCCTTTCTGTGATGTTCTGGCGCCCTTCTGTCTCTGTGAGTATGGGCATAGCGAATTCTCTAGCGGGATCGCGCAGACTTCTTCCAATCATTTGTTTCAGATGTCTATCTTCATCGTAACAGCTTCACGAAACGGTCTGCAATCTTTCCTGCGTTTCTACTTGTACGCCCGTTCTACCTACGCTCTACTCCTACTGCACTACGCATATCGGAAAGAATTTCCTTGCGCTTTCACCGCTTTCACAAGTACCGTCATCCAAAGTATCGCACTCAAAAGTTCTGAGGATTGATGCAAGCGCGTCGAAGGTCTCCCCAAGCCAGTTTTCCAGCTTCTTGAAGAAGAAAGGATCTGCGTCGAGCGCTTCTGGGAGTTGAATCTGGCAGGCCGTGTTCAGTTGTTCTTAGAGCCGAAAATTTATTGTCGACAAGTATCTTAGCTCTATGCCCCTTTTACTTTTAGGCGATGATAATTATCTCAGTCGTACTAAGGAGGTATTCACTTTCTTTCATTCAGAGATGCGCAAGTCAATAGTCAAGTCAACGGTGATTTTTTGTGGAAATAGCCTTAAACGTCTTTCGTTTCCAATTTCCTCTCGAGTGTCATCGCGCGTTGTTCTGAGGCAACCGAATCATTCCGAAGCTTCAGAAAGGCCTTCTCTTGCTTTGCTGCATCTTCTTTGACCTTTAGAAAGGCCTTCTCTTGCTTTGCTGCATCTTCTTTGACCTTTAGAAAGGCCTTCTCTTGCTTTGCTGCATCTTCTTTGACCTTTAGAAANGACCTTTAGAAAGGCCTTCTCTTGCTTTGCTGCATCTTCTTTGACCTTTAGAAAGGCCTTCTCTTGCTTTGCTGCATCTTCTTTGACCTTTAGAAACGCCTTCTGTTGCTTTGCTGCATCTTCTTTGACCTTTAGAAACGCCTTCTGTTGCTTTTCTAGGCTGTCCGAAGAAGAGTTCGCAAGCTTTTGCCATTTCATCGCCTCTCTCTGCCAGTAGATAATATCACCAAGCATGGAGGCAAGAGCGACTCCCGCGACGCACGTGGCAACGAGGGCACGACTACGCCCGAGCGGTGGACTCAACTGTTTCTGCACATGGGCTGCTCCGAGAGTGCGTTGCACTTCAGACGTCCACTGAACATCTGCATCTGGATTGATATTGATTAATTAATTTCTATTTCATAGAAAAATATAGTCCCCTTTTTGTTCCCATGTAACACGGACAAGATCTTTGTAAGAATACTCTCAAAGTAGTAGAAGAGCAGGAGAGTTGTGATTACTCATACTTACATAGTAGTTTCAGGACCAGCTAATAGTGGTGCTGAACGGATATCATACTGTTTCTATTTACCCCTTACATCGATGAGGACAACGCGAGGAAGAAAAAAATTAAGATTCCACGACATATCATCGATGTTGAGTTTGACTTCCCACTTCTTTCGGAACAAGTCATTGATGCACGTGCAGACTACAATATCATTACTTCTCTTCTTTTCGTTGTACCGAAAGTGTGCACCTCATATTTACCAAGTATGATGTTGAATACCCTTCTTTTCTTCGAGGCGAGGAAAGATTCCAATGAGCAGTCTAAGATTCGATAGCGCCTCGCATGCACTGGTTGCAGTCATCGGTTTCCCCTGGTTGCAGGTAATTGGATTCTGCTCTAACAATTCCGCCAACCCATTGCAGGTGCTGAACGTAGATGCGGAGGAACCCGAACTTCCACATCCTTCTCGTCGCATTTTCATCTCTGCAAGAATATGAGAACCATTTGTAGTGCTGTAATCTATTGTCACGAGCGGCGCAAGCTCCTTCTGCTTTGTTGCATCACAACGCTCCATCAGGCATACACGCAGCTCCGCGATGCGCGGCTTATCACCACGGTAAGGCTTTAAGTAGGAATCCACAACTTCCTGGACCCGAAGAAAAAATACCTCATCAAATTTGGCAGTCAGCGGATTGAAAGGAAACTTGTCTGTGGCCAGCTGCTCAACCTTCGGCGAAACTGGATCTAACACGACAATCGCGGAAACAAGGTCCTCGCCGAACTCCTCGGAACTCGAACCTGTAGAAATCAAAAACTTTTTCTCTGTCAGCGAGAACAGAATATAACTAAGATGCCCAAATCGAAAGCAGGCTCTGCCATCATTATGATACTTGGGTCCATCTCCATGAATCAATCATACATCACCACAAATTTTCTTGTACTACTCTACACCTACAAAAATTACAAAACAATTACTACTTTGAACAAAATGGAAATTAAACTACGATTTTCTATTTTTCGGAGGTTCTTCTGCAATGACTCCTTATTCGCAGAAATAGTAGCGCCGGGGTCTGTTGATTCTGTTAATATCATAAATATCTCCCATCAGGATTTCCATGTAGTCCCAGTGACGCACCCGCATGTCTACTGCATTCCATATCTGCTTTCTGATCTCATTGGTTTGTATACTTTCTGGAAATTTCACCAAAAAATTAACGAACAGTGCGGCACTCTCGGCGTCCGCTGAATGTGTAATAGGGGGGAAGAGCAAAATCAACAAACAAGAAATAACATCCGAATGCAAGAACAAGGGAAAAACGGCAAAAATAAAATACTTTCACGCGGGTAGCAACTCGTCTATGTGCATCTAGTATAGCTAAGGCCAATAATAATGTATTCGATAAACTGAAATAAGCGAGTAACTAGGGAAAATAAGGGAGATACTGAAAGAAGAGGAATGCAGTAGTCAAGACTCTCTTATTTCAGTCAGTAACTCGCTTATTTTGAGTTTTCGATTACGTTCTGTTTATTATGACCACAAATAGAGATGCACGTGGTAGGTGTACTTAGAAAAGAGAAGCTCAAGGATCCAGAAAACTATGAGGGTGGTGCAAATGGTTAGGGACGCGAAGGATCTGATTTAGATACGAGCGTAGTAATCCATATGTGATACGACCTAAGGGTTCTACATATATTATAAAGGGAAAGGCAACGAGTGTGAAGATATCATGTAGACGAGCCTATCCTGTTTAAGATTTATCAAAGCGAAGGATTTAAAACGTCCTTGCGAATACCCATGCACACTGGCAGGAGCTTCCAGAATTTCGGGTCCCAGTGATGGCGAGTAGTAAACTCCCCGTGGAACCACCTCTCAGGCATACGAATGGCATCCATACAGTCTTCCAAGCGCTTCTTCCAGCTCGAAACGGACTCGGAGTTGGCATGCCACCCAGAATCCCCATCCTCCTGTGGTGTCGGCGGGGACGGGGTGGCAATGCCCAGGTCTTTCTCAATAATGAGGCGGACTCTTAAAAAGAAATCAGGTTCCGTCTTGGAGTCACGAACACGCTCGCTTATCACATCAGCCAGGACCGAGTAGTATTCCTTCTGCGATACTGCGAGTCCCCATGGAATACTAGTACCGAGGGCGACAGAAGCAAAAGAGCACAGCACGAGTCCCATGGTCGTCATGGGCACAGGGTATGCGCTTCTATTCGGACGATGTCCTTTCGAGCCTGCTCCATGGTAAAAATACAACATTTTGCCGATCAATGCACGTGGTCGGAAGTCCACAGAAACAAACATCAAACAACCCACAAAAGGTACTATTTCACTTCAACAAGAACAAGATCCTCTTAACTTAACTCAACAAGAGCGATTTATTCCAGAAAAGTTGGTATGTGTAAACCAGTTAGAGATTTGAAGAACCAGCTTTCTGGAGGGCAACCTTGGTCAGGTAACGGCTTTTCGATCTTGCAAGCAGCGTCTAAGTATTCATAATCGTGTTTGATACACTCTCTGACACACTCACAACCAAGTAAGAGAAATGAAAGAATGATAAAGTAAGTAATCATAAATCATTTTTAGATGATCTTAGTACAGGAGAAATCAGTTGTCGACACCTCTAGATTGACATGACATCTGAAACAGTCAAACCAAAGAACGAGTCTGAGCAACACGCAACTTGAGTTTGATCATGCATGCGCAAAATCGAGTCAGAAGTTGAGGTTTCTATTCAACGTACAGCACGCTGTAGGAACCATTACGTGGACCCAGATAAAGCAGGAGCTTGTCGATTGAATTTTCTTAGATATCAAATTGTTGGGTATATATTCGCATGTGGATAACACGAGAAGCCTGACACTCTTTGCCTTGTATGTTCATCTGGATTTCGGAATAACGCGAACCAAACAACGATGGCGTGCGCAGGCGCGCATTTCTGTATCGCGTTTGAAGATCATCTGAGAAATACGCGTATGCATCTCACATCAATATCTAATATTCAACAAGGATCTCCTCCATTTCGTGGCGAAAAGCCAGATTAATTTGGATAAGTATAAATCAGTCCCCGGTTGAGAAAGTGTAGGCGTAAGATCATCCAGGTCACCCAATGTGACGAATCAGCACGAGGACCCTCATCCAGTTCGATCCTTGTCCATGGTTCTGATTTCAATCAACTCGCGCGGCCTCGTTCCTCGTTCCTCCCATGCATATAGATCCCCACAACGTTCCACCAGGATCATGAACGCCATCAAGGTCCCCGGTTCCCTGTTCGTTCTCATCGTTATCATCATCATCACCAGCCTAGTAGTCACCATCTTCATCAGTATGCTAGTGGTAGTCACGTCATCTTTCTCACCCGCAGACTGGTAGCATCGACCTGAGTAATTTCCCTGACTTGCATGCGTGTGGTAGTGGTTTCAGTGTGTTCACTCTAGTGGTGTAGTCAGTTGGTCGGTATCTCAGTCGGCCGTGGACATTGCTAACAGAAAGTGAGGCACACAGAAATATAAAATGCCTATTTGTGTTGATACATGCTGAGAATGCTTATGCGTTGCGAACAGTCAAAATGTTTGCGCACGCTGCCACTGGAAGAACGGCACTGGCTCCCTATGGGTCAGTTCCAGAATGCTGATACTCCAGCAGAAGCGACAGATCTTGCCGTGTGCTTCCTGATGGGCCCACGTCGGGTTGATAAGGCTCTGGCTCATCTGTCCTTCGAGCTTGCACTAGTGGTGCATAGCCGAGCATATGTCTGCGTAGCGGCTCCAAGAACAGAGGCTGACGCCATTTCTCCGCGGACTCTAGCGTACTGCGAGGTAAATAAAACGCCGCGTCCAGCACCTGCTGCACAGCAGGGGAACGCGATTGCTCTGGTCGCGTCTCCGCCAGCGCGTTCTTCCAATTCCTCAAGTTTTCTGGATAGATCTCCAGAATTCTTTTCAAGCGATTGCCGTGATGCTGCATCCAGATCCATCGGAAATTAGCATAAGTCCATTGCTCGTCGTTGCCACGCCGTTTGTTCGCATCGACTTTTGGCCAGCTCCTAGCCATGGTCCGGAAAGTGTCTCGGAAATGAAAGTGCCAATTTTTCCGCGGCATTACATCTGGATGCTCATCACCTAATGATTTGTACCAATACTCTGGGGAACAGATGTCCAGCCCGTACTCGCGTTTCCCCAAGTGCAATGTTTCGCCTTCTTCGGCCGGCGGAAGGCAATAACCTAGGTCAGTTGCTTGGGAGAATGAAGCTGCGGATATGTAGATTGACTTATCTTTCAAAATCATAGTCGTGCATCTTTGCTGACTATAGTGCCAAGCGTTTTTGAAAATGTATAAACGCTAACTCTGTAAATCAACTTAGCCTTGTGTCTAAACAAGCGCTAAGTTCATCACTCTTTGATGAAACATGGTTGTGAGCGCTACATTCATCATCGTGAATAGATAACCATAACCAACCATCTAGCTCGAGTTAGTTTAAGAGTTTCTACAGAATGAAAGTACGAGATTGAAAGGCCTGGCGCCTACACCAAGGACAACTATGCTGCGGGTAACGACCTGAAAGTAGATCAGCCTGACCGTGCTCCAACATACACAGAAAAGCGTCGGGATATGATAGATAAAAATAGAAGCGAAGAGAATTTACCATGTTTCACGGGAAAGCCGTCGCCCTCCTCCAAACCACCGACTAGTGTCTCGCTTTGAAAAAGAAACTCGGCCACCATGGCGATTCGGCATCTATATTCTTCTGCCTCTCTCTGATCTGCTTTTTCGTCGACTGCCGCTGCAGCAGCGTTGGCACGCGCGACCTCATCAGGGTTCCATTCTGGTAATGCCTTACCGAAGAACCTCTGTAAATAATCGAGGGAAGGGCGAGTACGCGAAACAACGTAAGCAGGCACATCGGGACCTACTCTACCTCGCGTGTCGATTTTACTGTGGAAGAACTGCCACACTTCCTCGAAAAACGGTCTATCATCAATCCCGTTGCAACCGCCCGCCTCATACCGCAGGCTCATGTACTGCGTCCGTAGGGGCGAACCCTTTCGCCAATATTCATAATTAGCATCCAAACCACGCGAACAAGTAGAGGCAAGCGACATCAGCAAATGAACCGACCATTTCTTCTTGTCTACTCGGGGGAAACGATATATCTCTCTGGGTCCGCTGTTAAGGATCTGCAACCACCAACTGGCATCTGCTCTTGACCATACCGAGTTGCAATTACGTATCATACCTTAGACAAGCCTCCCGCTGCATCCGTGCTACCTGGATCTCGGGTGTTCATTCCCTATGGGAAAATGGACATGAACAAACAAGCCTCATTTTCCTTTTTGAAGAGAGAAAACACTAGGGCCATGCCAGGGATGCATTAATAAGAGGGCAGTCTTAATTCCCATCGATTACTTCCAGCCAATCTATTCCGTACGGGTCACTGGCGCTGGTCCATAGATCTTTCGGCTGCTTCTTTCCTAGTGGCAATTTATTGTCTAGCCACTTGAGAAAAAGTATCTCACAGTTTTCAGTTCGCTCTCTGTATTTTTCAGCGCTTGGCACGTTCTTTGGCTCAACTTGTTCCTCTATATCTACTGCCTCTACTAACACGGCGCCTTCTGCTCCTCCTATTTCACTCTCAGGCTGCCCTGTTTCTGCAGATGAATGCGCCCTCCCCGCTCCATCAAATCCTGGAATACTTACTCTACTGAAATCTTCATCGACATGCTGTTCCATTGCTGCTCCGCTAGTATTCCTTTGTCCGGCTTGTTGTCCTCCTATAGCGGCGTCTTCTTGTACAGTTTGTACCGTTCCTGGGGACGAAGGGGCCTCAGCGATCACCTGCATGGGTCTTTCATCATCTTCTCCAGGTTCTTCGAGGTCCGTCCTTGTCCGCCCTGCTTTGTCTTGCTCAGGTGGTGCGCCAGAGGCCGCCTCATTCAATAGATTCTCTTGTCGCTCAGCTTCGGCCACTGACCCGCTCGCGGAAGGCTCGAGTCCGGGTCGTTGTAATATTGGTGGAAATGTAGTGAGTTCATGCTGTTGTGGCTGGCTTCCCTCAGTACCTTGCTCTACTCCTACTGTTCGCTCATCGCCCTCCATGGGTGCTACGTGACCCTGTGGATTCTTCAGATGCAACTCCGATGGTCGAGAAAACAATGTGTGCTGGACCGCGCTAGCAGCACCTACGATAGCCGGACACTCATCTAAAGCAGTAGCACCTTCTCTTTCACTAGCAGTCAAAGTTTCCACACGACAACGAGGTCCCATTTCGCTATTCTTATCTTGCGTGGGATCTTCAGGCTCCTTTGGAAGAACGGCTGGCGCATCTTCTCCTTCCACATTTTTCCCCACATTCTCTTGTTGGTGTGCACCAGCATCGCGTGGCAGATGGTCACAATTATCGCGTTCGCCGGTGTTTTTGCATTCTTCTACAGGGACAGTATAGCGGTGTGTACCAGATCCAGCAGGAGCAGCACCCCCTGTGGCATCGCGTTGTTCTGGGAGGCTAGAACAACCTTTGAGCGATCCGGCAGCAGCATCACAATCTTCATTTTGGCTACTTTCATCGAGCTGGTTGATGATTGCTGGCGGGGCCCGCTCTCCGCTTGGTCCAGAACTGGCATCTACTGAAGTTTTTTCCGGGAGTGAGTTCAGCGGCGCACCATCGTCTCCATAGCCATTTTCAGTGCTACAACTGTGACCACGATCAATGCCAGGAACTTGTTCAATTTCTTGTGCTGTTGGTCCACCGTTTTTATTCGTGTCCTCAACAGCCGGCACTTGCGGAGATGACATGGCTCCAGGATGAAGCTGCGATCCTCCCAGCGTCGACGCTTCCTCCTTCTCCACCTGCTCCTCGACAAGTTTCGCTTTTTGCGGCTGCAGTACTTGTTTGTCATGACTAGTATTCCCATCAAGCTCGGCTGACATTTTTTCCTCTGCTTGATCGGAGTTGCACTGTTCTATCTTTACTCCATCCAAAAAAATACCGGGCTGGCTGTCTACCTGTTGCTTCGCCGGCCCATCAAAGTTGTCAAATATTCTGCTTCCCCCATCTTGGGCCACGGCGATAAAAGAACTGGCTCTACCAGAAAGACCGTTTATTGCCGAAGTAGCTGGTGCAGAACCACTAGAGGCAGACACTCCGGCTTCAATTTCAAAACTAGCGCTTGACAAACCAAAGTCGCCATCGCGCGATGGCTCCGGAGCATTTTGTTTTGCAACCGCCTCTCCGAGAGAGACAGTTCTTGCATCTTCTTTTCTTGGAGTTTTGGATGCGTCTCCTGAATCTTTAATCGTATCTTCTGCAGTGTCAGGTTCTATCAAATCAATGATACGGGGGCTGTTGCGATCATCACCGCTTGTTTTTGCGTTCGAGCTCTGGCGGACAACACTTGCTTCTGGCAAAGTAGGTGTTTGCTTGCTGCTGCTTCTACTGTCGTCCTCTATTCCCGTTTGCTTAGCTCCATGATTCACTTCACTTGTTCCCGGCTGTTCACCCCCACTAGGAGGTATTTTTGGCAGTATTAGAGGAGACCTCGTTCTTGTTGATTTAGAACTTGTACATGTTTGGGGTTTACCACTTGGTGGAACTGTCGGCGTACCCCTTACGCCTGTTGGTGAATTACCAGTGGGGCTTGTCGCTGATGCCGCGTGACTTGAGCTTGTAATTGCAACAGTTTCCACACCGTGTGGCTGCAGAGCAGTCTCTTGTTCGGGCAAACAACCGGTCGCGTTACTTCGGGGACAATCTTCGTGTTTTTCTATGTCTTCTTCCTCTGGCTCTGATTTCACCTCTACCAAAGGTGTAGTTGGAGGCCGGACAAAGGGTTTTTGGCCAAAGCTTTGTTCTTGCCGCTTCTGTGTTTGTTCCTTGTCGTGTTGCAGGTAGTTTCCGTTTTGTTGAGTCTGTGACACTTGTCTTCCTGGCGGGAGAAAGTTGCTTGGATGCGAAGATCTTTGGAGAGTTGCGCCACTCATTTGTTGTCGAGGTGGCGCTGGTGTAAACGTAGCCGGAGGTTCAAGAAGATCAACCGCCGCTGCAGGATGAGAAACCCCACCTCCAACATGACCTCCGCCAACACGACTGGTATAGCTTCCGCTCCCACCGCGCCCAGTTCCACCATAATTTCCGCCGCCACCGCCACCAGAGCCTCCACCTCCACCAGAGCCTCCACCGCCAGTGCCTCCACCGCCAGTGCCTCCACTGCCAGAGCCCCCACCTCCGCCAGAACCTCCACCGCCACCAGACCTTCGAGACGAAGCACCTCCAACAGAGGTTGACGGCGATATACTTCTCGCGTGGCTGGAAGTGAACGAACTGCCATCAGAGTTGTGTGTCGTTGATGGAGGTCTTGTATTGCCAACTGTGGCTGCTGCGATGCCAGTGCGTGCTGCAGTAGGGTCATCGAGCGATGACATTCTTCCAGCACTAGAACCAGTCCCAGAACCAGCACTAGACCCTCCAGTAGTAGTAGAAGCCGGATTGGAGGCAGGGAGTGCAGCGGACGATGTCCGATGGTCTCGGTTCGCTCGTTGAAAGAAGATTATGCCAACGACAGTGCCTCCTATTGCTAGGCACACAAAAGTGGAGACCAAGACAAAGAAAACAACTCTGGAGAAGCCACAAATACGAGCTTCAGGCCCCATAGGTTTCACGGCAGGAACATTAAGACAAGGAACTTCGTCTGTTGCTGGCTTGTCGTGAGCGTCTTCTAGAACAAGGTGACTAATTTGACTATCATGCTCTTCGTCAACTCCAGGCTTTAGCTCGTCAGGCATTGTCTCCAGCGGTCCTGCCCACTGCGCATGTCCTGCATGAGAAACCAACTCCAAAACAGGTGTCAAGTGAGCGGCTCTGTTGTTGCTTGGACTTGGGCTTGTTGGTGAAGAGGAAGTAGACTTGCGGTTGCTATGTTGAGAAGTATCATGAGTCAAGATTTGCGCTGCAGACCAGCGGTTTTGCCACTTACGCTGCAAACAGTGCTGCGTCAAAGCAACCAAGTGAAAGAAAAGCTGTGCGTTTTCCGCTTCGTATTTACGATGATGGAGATAACGTATTTGCACGCGAGAGTCGGCTATCGCGAACTGTAAGCGGTGTCCACAGCCCTCGAAATGTCTGTACGGACCGCGTCCGTACAAGAGTTCATACAGAACGATGCCCAGAGACCAAATGTCAGCTTGCGGTCTCATTTTCATAGAGCCCACTCCCTCCTCCGGTTGCCAGAACGCTTCGGGCGCCATGTAACGCGGCGTGCCGCACTGTCCGTACCGCGAAACGTGCGTTTTGGTAGCATCCAGTGTTCTCGCCAGACCGAAGTCCGACAGCTTCAAACGACCATCCACGACCAGACAATTCGCAGGCTTCAAGTCAAAGTGCACCAGTCCTGCTTCGTGAATGGCCGCCACGCCATGCACTAGATCCATCCACAGGCTTTGAATCGCTACCAGTGACAGGCTCTGTCCTTCTTCTGATTTTAAAAACGCTCGCAGGTCATACTGCGCGAATTCTAAAAGGATGTGGATCGCAAGCTCCGTTTCAAATGCCTCGTCCTCATAGATCTGTACAACATAAGGACAGCCCCTCAAGCGACGGAGTGCCTCGATCTCCGCTTGCAGAAACTGGAGATTGCGCTGATCTCTGGCGAAGACAACTTTTAGCGCAAATACCTCGTTTGAGGTCACGTCTATACACCGGTAGACATCGGCACTCGCACCGCTCCCACAATAGGCCTCCACACGCAAGGCTCGGCGTTGTCGAAATACGACCGTAGCGCCAATACCAATGCGACGCCCTACTACGCCCTCCACTGGTAAAAGTTCATCTCCTTTGTGAATATCCGGCACCACAGCCGCAGCATCACCTTCAGCGACCTCAGGAGGAGCTTCCCTCTTGTCTAAGTTCAGTACGTTTGGAAGCAAGGGCGCCTCTTCTTCTCTGACGGGAACAGCTTGTAGTTCTTTAGGCGGTCTTCCATCGAGAAACCGACCTGGATCAAAAATATTCAAAGATGGAAGATGCACACCTTCTCCGAGAACTTGGCCATCTTTCTCTTCCTCTACTTCGACTTTGCCAGCTTTCTCTGTCAACAGGTCTTTCACCGTCATCTGGGTTGGAGGGGGTGCTGTAGGTGCTCCCGGGCCTTGGCTGGTACTCGGACTAGTTTTAACGCTAGACACTCCTCACTATCTGTGCTGGAGTCAAAAACTCAACAAGTGCTCTTCCTAGTTTCCCCGTGAAGATGTTCTCCCCTGCTCTAAATGATCAGGGAGGACGCCTTCGCTGGTGAGCATGGATACTACCTCGTCAACAAAACAGACAATTTAGTGAGTGTCATCTACTCTAGGTCTAGCCTTAATGGTGGACTTTGTCTCTGCTGTAGCCTGATCCGCATTCTGACTGTGACTTCCTTGTTGCACATCAGGCACAGATAAAGAAGTGCCTGATTTTGTCAACGCAATGTCGGGATTCCTCTTCGACATTTTGCCGGGGGGTTCGTCACTTGTTCAGCGGAAAAAATGTACGCTCGTCTGATAGTCTGGAGTTTGATCAAAGAAGTCCAACTGTAGTTGTCACAACAAAAACTTCTGCATAGATGCATGGACGACTCTCGTGCTCAGAGTGGGTAAAACAGCTGTTGAAAAATGAGGGTTATACTAATTACATATAATTGCCAAGTGTTCATCTTCATCATATTCCATTTACTACGTCCATCAAGAAACAAGAAGGGACGACTACACGCAGTAGCAGGGCTGATAAATACTTACATAGATAGGGAAAGAATAAAAATAAGAAGGTCGATTGAAGCAACAGAAATAATTGAGATTTTTCAAAAAAAAGCATTACTCAAGCGGATTATACACAGAGACACTGTCTTATCGAGGCTGCTCCGAGCAATCTATCACTAATCTTTGAATTAATATCGAAAAAGCAAATAAACTCGTACTAGAGCAGACTAACACTGACACAGCACTTCTATCGTTTACCACTATACTCAATGTTGATCTACCATCAACAAGGCTGACTTACTACCAAGCCATAGTCACTGACTCACACACAGAGAGGGGGAAACAACAGCAACAGGGAGCGAGATGGGAATGGGTGCGAGGAATCCTACACAGAAGAGATTAAACAAGACATTTGAGCACGAAGAAAAGAAGTGCTCCCTCGCCAGTTCATGAAAAAATGTGTCATATAAAGAGTCATCTTTATTCTTCAATTTATTTGTATTTGACAACTACGTACCACAATCTATAAGTATAAAAACTAAAGGTCAACAAATTATAAAGTCCCTAGATGCTTTTGCTTCCTACGTTACTATTGAAACCGATTGGAAGTGACTTGATGCGACACAACTGTAGTGCACGTTGACATAGATATTCTACTTAGGATGAAAAAGCAGCAGCACAAGACCGATCAGTCATTGCTTTGTCACCTGGTAGTTTTTGTCGACATTTGCTGGGAAGATTGATAAGTATATCCCTATTTCCGATTAGCATCTGCATGGTTACAAGCATATCACGATTCCTCCTAGTCTACCACGACTTTCCTTTAGAAATTGCAGTCCATATGCTCAATATTTTCTTTACACGATCAACACCAATATCTCGCGCGAGCTCCTCTACTTTTTCTTTCATCGTCTTGTTTCTATTTTCATTCTCATAGTTGTCGTACATGAAGATATTACTCACATAGCAGATATGCCAGAATCAAGAATCAGGAGTCGGTCCCGCTCATATCAGAATGCCAGGCCAGAATAACGGTGAATGCTGGAGCGTACCAATAGACTCAGAGTGCAATTGAGTGCTGTGATGTGCCAATGCGTGCAGTTCAAGTTCAAGACAGATGATCGATTGAGGATAGATCAAGCAGAGTACGTAAGACAGACGATAGATTTATTAGGACGGTAGAGAACCGAAAAACCTCCACTGAACGATTTGGATTCTCTCCTTCACGAACTACGAATCAAGCGCAGCTTAGCTGGAGATCCTTCACAACCGAGGCGAGTGTTGACTACTTGCCGAGTTGTATTATAAATGCGATAAGATACAAGCGAGCACCGAATTCTTGTTACGAGAAATCGAAGTGGGCAACGCGAAAATAATGAATGAAGTAAAGTATCATACTATGACAATTCAAGTATGTATTAATGTTGATGAACCGAGGAAGACCAAAGACAGGAATTTCTCTAAACCGAGAAACACAGAGAGCCTGAAATGTTACCAAGCAAACAAAGAAAAGAACATGAAGAGAACAGTGTGGTTCCAAGCATCAATAAGCTTTGTTGAAGTGGAGAAAACAGTCCTCGAACATGTGAGGGAAAAGAGGTGCTTCTAAGTACTCAAGTGTAGTAAATTCAAATGAACAAAAATCAATGTCAAAATGCTCTTCCTCTCTAGAGTTTCGAAATTACACCTGCTCTTCTCGCCCTTGCGGATCTTGCTGCTGTCTCCGTGACGTTTTCATGCCGGTCAAAACGCAATTTTGCAACCAGGCAAACGCGGCCGTCGATGTCGAGACAGTACGCCGTCACAAGCTTCACATCCTCTTGTTCTGGCGGTCGATCCTTCTTGCTTGAGCTACTACTACTAGTCTTCTTGAGTTCTGGAGATGTAGGTTTTAGCTCTACTTTGGAAAACTCTACTTCACCTGGTTGTGCTGTTGACGACGACGTTGATGAACCTTTCTTGTCTCCACCCTCTACGAACCCTTGTTGCAGAGCGACTAGTTGCGATCGTTGTTGCAGCTCCGCTCGGTCATTCGCTCTAGAGGATTCACCACTGTAGTAGGTTGTGGTTGCGATCCACAAATACCGCTGCCCGCTGAAGAGCGCGTAGTGCCGCTGCACCGCCATGTCGGTCAAGACGTAGTCTAAGCCAGCTGTGTTGTCAGTAAGCAAATTGCAGTGCCGCATTACTGTCCGGTAAGAAAGCTCCTCCAAGCACCCTGTGACGAACGCTGAATGGACTTCAAACCCTTGATGCTTCTCCTCTAGAGACATCTGCAACTGCTTCGTCTTCGGATCCATGTAGCGGTCTCGCGTGTCCAGCAGAAAGGAAACGTCCCAAAAGAGTGATGTTCTCCGACACTCTTCACCTCCTATTCCGGTATTGATAAACGATGGTCCACTTCGGATTCCGGTAGTTCGTGGCTGTGATGGGTCGTTGAACGCCTCGTCTAGTGACCTTTGACTCATCGACGCATCTTCTTGTTTCGCCATGTCGACAATGCACTTTAGCCACGACTTGTTGTGCAGCAGGACAAGAGACCGTTGCCTGGCTAGCCACAATCGCACGCGGGAAATTCCATCGACGCCGCCGTCGGTGTGCAGGGTAGCGTCAGCAACGAAATTGCGGATGGATGAGGACATCCAATTCGGATAATTCAGGAGGACCTCATCTAATTTGGCCCGCTTGCGACCCTCCGTGTCGTCCATTTCGCGTGAAGAAGGTGGTAAGTTGTCGCTTGTTATATGATGGATATGGATGGTTTTCGTTGTTTGTAGTTATACTTGTACACGAGAATGATCACAATTATCAAACGAATCAAAAATTTTTGGCAATCAAGTTTCAATTTAGTATCTCGAGGCAGAAGTTGTAGGTATTGATGCTGATAAATATCAAGAATAACTGCCACATCAATTGTCCTCGTGTATCATCATGATAATCTATCATAAACGATGCTGTGACTGACTACTGCAAATCTGCAAACATTTTTGGTCCGAAGCAAACGATCCTGCCTATTTTTCGAACGCCACAAGCATGTTGAAGGAACTGAACCGCATAATTAGTTACTGAAGACCATCATTTTTACATATTGCAGTTCGCTAACGCTATGTATCATTGGTTTGTTAGGACAAAATGTAAAAATTATAGAGGTAAAGAGACCCACAAAAAAAGACATAAACTAAGAAAGAGACATAGTACATCAAAAAAAGACTTAAAAAACTCATTTATCTCAAAATAATACCTTCTCGAACGCTAATGTTGCTATGTCAGAGAGTAGACCGAACGGCTCTGATAATTTCATTGATCGGGGTATTTTCTTGCACTTATACAATGCAATGCAATTAATCTCGCTTTTTTTTTTTGTATCGTGAGCGAGTTCCGTGAAGAACCTGCCTACATATTGCAGACTGCCATAAGGGCGTCGTAGATAATAAATGCACAAGTGGGGTCATCGACGAAGGTTGTACAAATATACAATTCATCAAGCATAAGTTCTCACTCCATCCTTCGTATAATCTTCTTCGCATCTGTTGTGGTCGCATTCGATGATGAACAAGGATGTGTGAGGATCTTCCCGTAGCATACTTTTACAATTACAAGTTTTGCGATTTAGTTCGACGCACCAGCAGCGGTGGGCGCAGAGAAAACAAACATTTCACAGACAAGATATTACCGATGCCAAGCGGAACATTTCTCGTCTCTCTACCGAATATTATAGCTCTCTTTCTTTCAACAAGCGCATTTCGAGCATGATGGAGCTGGATCTGTCTCTTCGAATATGCAGTTGAGACGAACCAACAAGAAAGCAACCAACATGATCACATCTTGTATAGATGCTTCACTCGTCATCAAGGCTCTCGTGCGGCTGTGTCGCTCGTCAGCTCGTTTCAACGTATGCAAGAACACTGTCTCTATTGTTTTCGCATGACAGAACATGCGATTTCAAGCGACCGTGCAGTTACGAGTTCGTTAGGTTTTTTTCGACTGATCATTCATAACTTTCATAGGAGGTGAAGCTGCAAGGCGAGCCAACTTTTTTTCATAGATATCATCACCAGGATCTCGATCATTTTCACTCGTTGTTGATGAAGTTGTCCTAGAAGGACCTGAGGTACCATTTTCTGAATCTGTTCCTCCGTCTATCTGAACTACCTTCGTCAAGGAAGAGGATTTAAGTAGTTGCTGTTGGTTCAATTTAGTAGTTGCAGTACTGGCATCCTTGTCTTTCACTTCTTTGACCCCTCGAAAGTTGTTCCACATTGGCGTCAGCTGATGTCTTTTGAACTCAGTCCATTCATCGACTATATCGTCGATGAACAATTGCAAAAGCGCTGCTCCAGTCACATATAGAAATGGATACAAAGGCTGTCGAAATAGCCTGTTAAGCCAGAATTCTGCAGCATCGATGCCACGCAGTCGAACTGCATCCCACCGTCTCCGCCTATAGATACCCCATCGCCACTGTGCAGAGAAGGCAGGAGCATGGAGAGAGGAACGATACGCATGAGCGTGATACGCGTAGTTGTAATTGTAGTGCCATTTTGTCCTTGATGTTCGAATCAACATATTCATACTTCTTTTTCTTTAAGTACTCCTGGCAGCTTCCCTTACTTATAACAAAATGAGTAGCTCTAGCTTCTTTGACAAATTAATAAGTAGCCCCCGCTTCATGTTCATGATGTACTGCTCACGCTCACATGGCCGACAAAAATGATCTTGTTCTGTTGACCTCTCCTATTTCTCATCCTTTTCGCCTTTCTATCGTTCTGTAGCGTATACCGCACGAAAAAACAACCTTACGGAGCGGATCCAGTAGGAGGCCTTCTTTGATGAATCCATGAGGTTGGTCCCGCTTCCATTGCGCCCCATGGTATGCCTTGCTTGTTGTAAATGTCAAACAGAGAGATGCTGATATCGACAAATACAGGTACTTGGTACAAAGGGAAGCCAACAGGATGTTGATGATATTTCATACATGAAAGTGTCCTCGTACCATCAGAGGTTGTACTGGGTCACAAAAAAACTTGGAGTGTGGAGGAAAACTCAATTGGAGGTTTTGGGAATGGGAAGTAGAGAGGTACAACACGTACATGTTGAAAGATCACCTTTCAAAGATGTGAAACATAACGATAGATATAGCTGTCGTGGATAGCACTTATAGCTATAGCTGTTCTTGGATTCTGAAGATAAATACTTACTTATGTTGTTGGTATGAGGAGTTGTCATGTTTTGTGAAGATGTTGAATGTTGACAAAAAATCGAACTCCTGGAAGGTACTTCCCAGCTCTGATGGAGCCAGTCAGAGCCAGAGGAAGCTTCTTAGCACCACTCAGCCTCCACTCTTAAAGAAGCCTGTTACACAGTCTGCGACTTCTTTCGATTTACAAGCCGCCGTCAACTGCATCAGTACCCGACCCTGCCCATCCTTTCCGATCAACGCCCTGCATACCACTGAGAAGCCGCCTACAAAAGTGCCTGCCAGCCAGAGCTCGTGGGCATTACGACCAGCTACTGGCGTCTCGGTCTTGTCACACGCCTCCATGCCCATAGTGGCGATGACGCCTGCTACAGCGCGCTCGATCGAGTCGAATTCGAGTTGGAGCTTCGCGGTCTGGTGGAGGGGGAGGGAGAGATAGTGATGTTTTCAAGTTGGCAATTGGAAGAAGATCGATTATGATCGTGAGGTAGAATGAGACTCATTGTCATCGTATCGGATGAGGGCTAGATCAACAACTATGTAATGTTGTAATGCAAGAAAAACAAAACCTTGTTGTTACAACATTGCCTGAAGACATAGCCGCGAATTCATTGTACCGCTTCTCCAAAGCTCTTTAATTGCTCCCACAGTGGTCTGCAATGGCCCTGCGGCAACTGCATTGGCGTTACATAGTTTCCTGGCAAGACCTCGGCATTCTCCAAGACCGTCTCGTCAGGATAACCAATATCATCGCCATCCTCTAATTGGTTGTAACAGAGCTTCGCAGGCATTGAACCCGTGCAAACCGGTGAACTAGCATCACGCTTTTCGAGGACGACATAGCTGTTGTGGTTTGTTTTGGTACTAACTTGTGTTGGTATGGAATGAGACGGCAGCTTTGGGGAAGCTGTAGAGGGAACAGGAAGTTGAAGTTTATGTATGATGAATGATCAACGAATAAGTGCAAGATGAAAGCGAACCTTTAAGCAATATAATAAAATAGAAGTAAAAGTTGTAGTACGTGCTTTGGCTTTCGTTGTATTTGACGCTTGCTGCTTTGGCTACTCCTAGAACCGCAAATTTTTCAGCTGGTGGCGAAACTTGGACGTAACATTCGGCTAGTTCGACTCCATCTAACGTGTTTGTCACGTAGAATTCCAATACGACGTGCTTCGCGAAGATATGTCGGATCAACTGCACCGAAAATTCGGCCTCTAATTCGGTTACTGGCGTTCCCTTCGTGCACAGCAAGTGGTCGCCTAGTGCGGCTGGAGCGCCTGGTCCGAGGGCTGCTACGAGAGGGGTTAGAGCTAGAAGAGATGGGGTCTCATGCAACATCAAGTCTGTATTTCAGCAAAACCTAGTAGAAGAAAGGTTCATGTTAAGGCTGAGGGTCCACCACACCGCGACCAGGCCCCACCGGATGGAGCGAATCAATTGTCTTCTAATGAAATAACATTGCTAATATTCTTGTTGTCGTTCGTTGAAAGATCTTTATCCAGCATAACTTGTTCATCAGCTCCGATGGTGTCGAGCTCTTCGTTCTGCTCAGATCTGCTGCAGCAGCCTCACTCGCTGGCGCCGTAGACGTGCCGCTAATCGGATCGATCGACGGTGGATCCTTAGCCGCTGCCTCTTTCGCCTGCTGCGCCTTAAACGCTTCATAGGCTTCCGGTGATGGCAACGCTGACACATCGATTGGTTGTCCTCGCAGATCTGGCACTGCCATTTGCTTTTGACACAGTTCGAATAGAGCGTCTACGCTGAAATCCCTGATCGGTTCCGCAATGCAGTCACGCGGTGGCTCAGACGCCAACGAATCTCGGTATAGCATGATTCGGTCCCGCACTTCGTCATCGTTGTCGTTCTTGCCACATTCTAAGAGAGTAGCGATGTCGTTGCGCAAAGGTGGGCATTTCAATGCCACCTTGGTTAAGGCGTCTGCGGCAGCAGCGCGTACCAGAGCGTTTTCGAGGATAAGACGGTTGTACATGAAACGGACGAACCTGTCGTGCCATGAGGAAAAAAGTGTCAAGAACGAAGGAACAACGGCCGCCTGGGCCTGAAGGACGACGAGTCACATTCACATTATATTGCTTTATTTTTCCATAATGTCCTCCTGCTAAAATAAGCTTTATTGCTTTGTAGAACAAGACTGAGCTTCTAATCTATATCTAGAAGAACAAAGAAGTAAAAATACTTTCCCGGCGCTTGCTGCTTCGGAACCATCTCCCCTAAAAACGCTAGAATCTTCGTACACAAGTCCGGGTACTCGCAGTCCTCGATAAACTCGCATAGGTGCAACAAGCCCTCCTTGGAGGAGGCTGGTAGTTTTTCCACCAGACTGATGATAGCTTCCACGATGTCTCGTTTGAACTCCACGGAGCCTTCTTCTCGCAAGTTGCCGGACAAGAAGTGCAAGATTTGCTTGTACTTTCCCGGATACTGGAGGCCTAAGTGTTTCACTGCGCGGACGACTTCGACCTTGTAGACATCGGAAATATCGGACATGAAGGAAGTAATCTGCTTTACCAATCGCTCTACGTTGCTCTCGTTGCCCGTTTTGAGGAGAGAGGTGAGGGCGAGAGTGGCAGTACCTGGTAGTTGGCGAGGGTGAGACACTGATCTTCTTTTTCACCCCAGCACGAAGAATTATCAAAAAAAAAAAGAACGGACAAACTACTTAGGTTTCTACTCGTGCTGTTCAAGTTCAAGCTTGAACGATTTCGAAGACTACATTGATTATCATGCGCACATTAATATAACAAGGACGACTAGGTTACAAAAATTTAGATTTTTAGACTTCATTACTTCTATTCGGATCCGACAACAGCGGCTCCATGTCTTGGTTGCACCGCGACACCAATTCCGGTCGATGCTGCGCTAATTGGTTCAGAGTTCTCGCCGCTGCGAATCTCATGACGGGCTTTGCTGAAGTTAGGCCGATCTGCAAAATATCCACCGCTCGAGAGAAGTCTACGCCAAAAACGTGATTGATATGGGGATCGTTTTTGGACTCCGAAATAATAAGGTTGACAAAGGCACGGGCAGCCTCGTGGGTTACCTGCGTGGTGGAGGATAAATTGAGATTGAGGTGCTGTCAACATCAGGGTCAATGCGTCGTTGATGTATCTTGTTTTTTTGCAGTTCTAGGAGTTCATTTACATTTGATCTAGCTAGTACCATCTCGGCTTTCTGCTTCGCCTTCAGGCAGCTGTCTATGTAAGCGATGAGTGGCTTCTCTATTCCCGGATCCCTATCCTGCGCCATAAGTGCTGATGCTGAGTACCTACGTCATTGCAGATGGTAGATGATAATTGATTCTTTGAAGATGAAAGATCCCGACACCCATTAAATTCAGATGCTTCGTCGCTTAGAACTCGTTTCTTATAAGTAAGTCAAAAAATCCACTACCTGATCAACAAGCATTCCGCCATCGGGTTCTTCAATTGGTTCTTCGCCAAATTCGTGATCACTTTGTGCAAACCCAGCCTGTCAGACTTCTTAATTTCGTACAACAACGCCAATGCGTGATATTGCACCATGCTTCCCGCCTGCGCCGTTACACTCTCCTGGATTTCGTTGACCCACCTCTTGATCACATCTGGCACCATCTTCGTCAAAGAGATACCGCATACCAAACTGCTGCTCGCAACAAACGGGTTTTTGTCCACGATAGCGGTTTTGAGGTAGCGATCGGCGATCTGGTTGGCGATCTGGACATCGAGAATCTTGGACAAGACTCGAATGGCGTTGGCGCGGTTGCAGTCGCTTTTGCTATTTACGTCTTTGATCAGTGATGACGTGACAATGAAAGCTTCTGTCTCGGAGGGCTCGAGGTTCTTGATCACAAGGTACCTTTATTTTGGAGGGAGGTAAAGAGGACCATACCTTGGTTTCAAGTGAACTATGCGTATGCATCCTCTTATCTCTCTCTGTATATCTACTACTCGAGATATCTTCATGTATCAATCATCAGGGTGAAAAATGTATAATATTATAAGGTCACAACAAGAACTGAAAATTACGTCAGCCTCCTCAATTTCGGATCCGCGCTCTGAAACAGCTTCGTCACTCCAAAAAAGAGTCCCGTCATGTCGTCTCCCGTAAATCGTTGGCCTTGGAAGAGCATGTACAGGATCTTCGTTATCAACCGACAGCATTTGTCCGTTTCGATCGGGGTTGCGTGAAATGCGCGTGCATCTAGGAGAAGGGTAGACTTGTCACCCTGCCAGGGGTTGACAAATTCCCTATCATCTGCCTTCAAGTTCTCCCGCAGCGCGTTTTTCAGCTTGTCCGTGATCTGATTCGCCAACATCTTGGAGTTGGAGTTGTCGCTGCTAGTCCTCGTAGTGCTATAGTATTTTTCTCTTCTTCACAAAGAAATAGACTGCTGCTGGTACAAGAAGTCCGTTCACAACGATGCGAACAAGGAAAGTAGTCGGTTGTAGTTGTGGTAGTCTCGCTTTTGCTTTCGCACTATGATGTTCGTTTCGTCCAAGCTCCTACTTCAGGTTTCGATGCTGAGGTTCCAATCGCAACCGCGCCGACTCACTTGAGTGAGAGCACCGCAAGACGCCTACCATAATGTTTCTTCAACCAACATGTTGATCTACTACAGTGCCGTAGTCAATTACTCACTTACACAGCCTACAGCACTGCTTTCTAACCTAGATAGACTCATCACAACATGAATCCATCAAGTTCTCACCATCTATTCACAATCCAAAATGACAAAAAGAAAACCTGTGGGCATTGTCGGGCATTGACGTTGTAGACACGCTAAAATTTCTGAATTTTCAGTTCGGAAGCTACAACTACCAAGTACAGGGTTCTTCGCGCGTAATTGAATTCTCTCGGGCCAGCACCATCTTCAAGATCGTCGTTTTTCACAACTCGAACTCGCGCAGTGCTTTTTGTGCAGAGTCCATTCTGATTTTTCATCTCCATCATGCTACAGGTGGAGCTACTGCCACGGAAAGATGAGCAAGGACATAGAAACAGATTTCCACATTACACGACCACGCATAAAAAGCACTTTCGGTGGTCCTGCCGTCTGCATTTCATTTCTCTTTCCTCTTCTACTCTTACACCCTCTTCAAGCCCAATTCTCAAGGATGGGCCAATTTTGATATCTGGTACATAGCAGATTCAGCATTACCGCGACTTCTATGCACGGTACAGATGCTACATGTGATTCTTTTGGATTTTCAGAAAGTTATAGAGGATCGGATGGCTCTTGTTCTTGGTTCATGTGTCATTATCATGATGTCCTGAAGAGTTCGTAGGATTCATTCGGTCACTGCTGCTTGATGTAACAAACACTTTATTAGAAGACATCAAGCAGCATGCAACAAGTAGAAGCTGTGACATCTTCATCAAGGATGAAAGCATCTGCTTCGACGTTGTCATTGTGTAGACATCTTTTTTACAACAAGTTCGAACATCCATGCACATTCGTGTGTAGTCTGGCAACTTCTTACATCGAAATCCAAAATTAACTTACATCTTAATGCTTTGAAGCGATGTGCGGAAGTTCGTCTCGAGGACATCGAGATCGGCGCTTCTAATATCATTCTTTAGTTTGTTCTCATTCTGAAGGAGGTTGTCCTGATACTTCTGATTCTGCAAGGATGTGCTTCTTTTACTTTCTGTTCCTTTTCCTATTTTTGTTCGTCCAGACGGACACGAACCTTTGGGCTTCTCCTGATGGCCTTACCGTCTATACGATCCTTATCTTGCATGTACGACAAATCGGTTGGCTCACAACCACAGTCGGTGGCCCGAACAAAGGAACGCTGAATCGCGGACATTCGACATCGACGGCCTCTTCACGAAATCGCTTAATATTGCTCTTCACAGCACGAGGATTATCGAGATGCCAGTCTTGAGTTGGCTCGTCTACCTTTTCAGCCTGGAGATCCTCACTGCTGAGCTGCGTCATTCGAAGGGTGAGGTTAAAACTGTCCTTGAGTCATCGCCCTGCGCAATCCCCCCGCCGCCACAGGCACAGTCCATCATTCTCCGCAGGCAAACGCTGACACTGCGCTACGATCCAGTTCAACATCGGCCATAACTGGTGACGGAAGATCTTGAGCGCGTGGGCCCTTGTAAATGCCATTTCGTCCATTGTCTCCTTTTTCTTCTTCTTCGCCCGGTTGCTCCGAAGCCGAAGGTTTTTTGTGGCGGGGTCGTTCCAGTGACTTTGCAAAGGTCTTATCAAACGCACTCTCATCCGCGCGAACGTTGAGTTTTCTATCTGCATCAAGTCGTTTTCTTCGCCTTCGTCTCCATTTTGAAGTGGAGAAGGAATTTCCGTCCAATTTCTCTCGCCCGCGTCGAGGCCAAGAGCACGAACCAGCTGGACTACACTTTCCACCGAGGCATACCCCCCTTGTTCGCTCTTCAGACGCCTTTCCGCATGTCGCCAGGATTCTGCCGGGTCATTGAAAACCGAAGCCGGCTCAAACGTTTCGACAACGAGATTGGCCTCAACTCCAAGTTTTCGTGGAGTACGGCGCCTAACCGCCTCTAGCAGGTCCGGGAGGACAGTGACCAGGTCCACCACGCGGCTCCTTTACCAAGACCGCTTGGAACGATCTTTGCAGCAGCTTTGGACCTTCGAATCTGTCCGCTCGACGCCAATCCTGCTCCTTCAACACTCTGGATACCGCATAGCGATCCAATTTCTCCGCCCGAAAAGAACAGAACATTGAGAAACAAGGAGACTATGATGGCCGCACGACCGCCCATCATTTCGTTTAGCCTCTCTCTCTGTGTCCGAGATTTGAGTAAGTAAATAAAACAAATACGATCGAGCATTCGTCAAAGGAGTATGCGTCTGTTTTGCAAGTGGTGGCTGGTGTATTTTGCAAGGGACCAGGGACGCTCTCAGGGATGCGAGCGCGGTAGCTCTAAATTGCTGAAGAATCTTCGTGTGCCGAATCTTCGTGTGCCATTGTCGAAAAAGATCGAGCAAATAATTCGTCAAAGGAGTATGCGTCTGCTGTTTTTTGCAAGTGGTGGCTGGTGTATTTTGACTTCTATCTTTGCTTTTCCTTTTCAGATTATTCAAGTTGGCTCACATCAGTGGAGTGGGTAAACGTTTACTTATTGGGGTATGCCCTTGCTGATGATTAGCCTTTGAATGATTAGAGCATCGTGATGATTCATATCCGAACTTCTGAGCTCCCACTGTAATTCCGTGAATTTGAGGAGTGGAACCAATACATAGAAAAGGGAGACCGATGAAGGCTCATTCAGTCCTGCAATGGACGAATTGATTTACAACGACGGATGACAACAATGAGCTAGTAACAGCCTGTAACTCTTAGCCGAGCGTTCTACGTTTCCGATTCTCCGCCCAGGGAACTTTTGATAGACTCTGTTCTTTCTCCTCATTCTTCCGTACTACTTGTCTGTTTTTAGACAAAGATCTCTCACTCCGAACTACCCAGCGATAGCAAAGACTGCTACCGAGTAATTGCAATGTCAGGTTTTAACTGAAATATGTAGGGTAGTTTAAGACCATGAGCACCATTCGAATTCGTTACCGACCAGCTGCAGGGACCTTCCTGCAGTTCTTCGGTGGCACGGCTGGCATCACTGTGATTCTAGCCCCACCACTGCTTTTCCATATACAGAAGCATCTTGCCGTAAGCCGCCTCGTCTGAAAGATGCTGTTGGGCAAATTTCCTAGGTCGATCTCCCCACATGTTTTTGCGTAGTGCGTTCACAAACAAGGCAAATTCCTCTGACACATCTTCCGCACCGAAATCTACGATGTGGCCAAGGTGCTGCATGCTGGCAGGCACTTGCGCCTCTGCGGTGGCGAAAAACGGTTTATTCATCAGCACCGACTCGTGCAGAATGCGCGCATTGCAGTCGTTGCTGCTGTACAAAAGCGTGCCCGCCGCGTTCCGGTATACCAAAGCCATCTCGCGCTCCGTCAGACTATTCAGAAAAGTACACTGGAAACCTTCTATTAGAGCCACATCTATGCAAAAAGAGTACATGGAATCGATATAATTCTGGATAAACGCGTAGACATGAGACTTGAACCACGATTCGTGCTATTGACTCTAAGTAGTACCACTAGTCTCCGCATCTTGAGAAAAAAGTGACAATCTGACTGCTGCGAAAGCACACAGCAATTTCCCCCAGAAGACGTCGAAAAACATTCATAAGCTTAGCCGCCCTCTGAGCTGTGCGCACCGAACAGCAGTTTGTGAACAGTAGGTGACGTTCCCACCACACGCTCCGATGAAATAGACGTGCACACCTCTTAGTATCTGTTCCGTCTCCGCGCTCTCCCGTGCGCCGTCCCGGTGGTACAACATGTTCAAAAAATCCAATTGCCCTTTGGCCGGTTTCAGCAGTGCCGGATAGATTAGCGCACTCTTGTCAGGCGGAAAATGGAGGAAGCGAGGAGGCAACCGCGAGGCGGTCATATTTGCTTCAGGCAAAATTCGCACTACCTTTTGCTCCCGTGTGCCATCAGCCTTCTCGCGGAACTCATCCATGCGAATCAATCCCTTCTCTTTCTTCTGCGCGACAGATGAACTTGATGAATTTTTCCAACCTCCCTGGGGCGAGCCCGTTGCTGGAACGGGCACTCCTGCTAGGCCTTCAGTTGCCGCTTGTGACACAGTTTCGCTCGCGTTGAGCTCCTCGGGTGCTACCTTCTGCCATTCTGTTCGCGTCTGATTAGGGTAAGGCAGCGTCGACACGTCAGTGACCCCGTAAGCCCTTGCTAGGGCTTCTTCGGTCTCCTCCTGCACCTCAAGGACTGACCCCGGAGCCGCGAGCATGTTTTCAAGGATTTCTCGATAGCGGGGGTTTGGCGGTTTCAACACTTGGTCGTCGCGTAGGACGGATATTTTCTGCGCCTCAAAGTTCCGCACTTGTCCTGGGGATAAGTTGTAAGTCGGATATAGTATGGTTTTCTTCGCGAAGATCCCTCCCCGTGCCTCCGGGTGCATGAAGCTGTTGACCTCGAAGACAAAAAGAAGATCGAAAGCCTTGGCTTGCAGTAGCGAAAAGTTTGCGAGACCTTGACGCAACGACACGAGACATCCGCGTGCATCCATGCGATAAACAGTCCGATTTACGTCGCGGCCAGCCACCCACACATCTACCGTCGCGTTGGTCAATGCGCGCACCCAATATGGCAGACACCAAGACCCGCTACGACACACGCAAGGATTTTCCTCCTCCGGTTCGTAGAAGTAGTAGAACATGACGCTGTCGAAGTGTACAGTCAGACTATTTTCATATTTCAGGTTCCGCTCCACCGCTTCTGTGGTATCAACGCCGATAGGCGCCCGCAGTTTCTTGGGTACCACGAGGGGCGGCTTCTGCCCCTCCGTGTTAGCGTACAGTGTACGCACCAACTCGTCCCTGACCGGCCAGGACCCTAAATCCAGGCTTTCCGAAGCAAATAGTAAGTACGTTGCTTTACGTAGTAGTTCGTGAGCGATGAAAAGGAGCAAAAAAGTTGTGCTTACACGAAGGATTGACTTCAGTCTGCTATTTCTTACCGGAATGCAAATGCCGTCGCTCCGCAGAGGAAGCTACGGGAACCACTCCTGGACCTAAGTGAGAATCAGTTACTGAATTCCGTCACAATTCCATATAGTATCATGAACACCATACACTTTAGGTCCGTCTCTTGTGCGATCGAGAGGTAGACGAGCGCCGTTACCACACCACCTGCGCATTGATTAAAGATGCCTGGGTCGTCTTCGTAGCGATCGTAGACAAGCGCACAAATTTGCATTGGGTCTTCGTCACCCTCTGTCAATTTCATATCTGACATGCGCTGGATGCTGTTCCGCAGCCGAACCATCTCCGGAAGAGCTGCGCATCCCGGCTCCAAGTTGATAGGCGGATCAGCTGATTGCGTCGTGCCATTGATTTCTGAAGTGGACGCCGCACCAGCATCACTGCTGACGGCACTGCCACCATCACTGAGCGTCCTTGTCCCAACCAGGGCGGAGCTGATTTCCTGCCATCGGTCTTGGAGAGATCCGCTACCAACGCTAACTCGCTCGCTGCTTTGTCCTGCCGACGGCGGCTTCTGCAGCGCGTCCTGTTGCGCCTCGTTCTGCCCTCCGACCGACACGCCGGTCAGCAGGGTAAGCGGCAGGAAAAGCAAACAGTAGGACCATGGAAGGTCCCTAGACGCTACGACACGAAGACCCTGGGCGCCGCATCCTTGCCGCGAAGTCATTCTTTACTGCAATAACTACCTCAAGTCATGATCATTTGTCATATGAGTTTACCACCACGACACCCTTCTTATCACTGCCGGAGCGAAGCCTTGTGCAGCTCTCTCGACCTCATAGATTGAATAAAAACCCATTGCACTGCTCGCTCTAATCTCTCCAAGAGTAACAGCTGCTCTCTGCCTTCCTCGGCTTCACCGTCACCATGATGAGCCATCAACTCACTTCATTCGCTGCCCAGCACTAGAACACGTCGATCTCTGCGAAGTAATCGCCTGAAATTACCTGCCACTCACATAAATAGTCACATAAATGGTTCGAGAGTGACGAGAGCCGAAAATTCCTCACATTTTAAGACCAAGACTGTTTTTGCGCTGAAGTAGAAGCTCAAACGGAAAATTGAAGCTATTTTCGGTTACGCTTCTTTGGTGGTTCCGATTGTTCTTTTCGCAGTTATGCGCACCATGACGTAACTTACGAGCGAGGCTACGCCCACTTCCATCGCCGACCTGAAATCCGGCTCCATAGTATGAAAGAGCGACAAGTGATCCGTATCAGAGGTCCGCACGCAATGAAGCATTAGTCCTAAGAACATTCCGAGTGCCTGTGGTAGAATGTGGTTTAGGCAGTTAGTGGTCCTTGGTGAGCCGGATTTTCTCAAAAATTGCCAATCCTTCGTCTTCCCGTCTGCGAGAAAGGCAAGGCCGAAACTGTCAGATTGGCTGGGTGCGTTCTTCGGACTTCATCGCCCTTGGACGTCAGAAGACCATCGTGAACTTTTCTCATCATGCTGAAGCTATACATAAAGATCATCGCCGATCTTCCGAACGAGTGAAGTTCTTGATCTCCAAGTATGAACCAGACACCTTGCTTCTCAGAGAGCTGGGTGAAAGTGCAGATGGTGCAGCATTGCCATCAATCAAAGATATTGAGCTTGCCAAGAGACCAAGCGAGGGAATGATCCACGGAGACCAATATCAGAGGGACAAGATTTTAGATTTTCTTAGCCGAGACGTCGACCGCAACCGATCCCTTCGGGTTCGGAATGAGATCACATTTAAAACTCCAGACTAGAGCTAGAGCAGTTGTTGTAAGTCCACATATATATAAAAGGAAACGTAACGCGTGGTACCTCGAAAACCACGTACATCCACATCTGCAAGTCCGAGAGCACTACTCTTTGCAAGTGTCTCGTGCCGTGCCGGAGACCTAGCGCAACCACGGGGTTTAAAAGCCACGTCGGCCGCCTCAGGTGAACCAGAAGGCTTACTAGCTGGTAGGTCCAGCCAAAATACAACCATCCGTCGGCACTTGGAATTGCAGTCCTTCCTGTGTGCACGAATTCCAAGACTGCCCACGAGAGCACTGTCACAAAGAGACATTCGTATTTTAGGTGCTTCTGGAGTGCGGTAAAATTCCTTGCGACTCGCTGGTCCTTTGTTACCCACGGTAATATGGTCTCGGAATTCTGCACAGCCGTCGCACCACACAAGAAGACCAACAAGAGCCCATCTTGGACCGCTTTCATCTTAGCCAGCAACATGATCAGAATGACAGTGAACCAAATAAGTCCGATCAGGATCTGCATCCAGTCCTTCTGGAGTGAAGATGCACTCTGCGGCAACATTTTCCCCTCGAGTTCGCGTAACAACTCTATCGAAGATACGACAAGTCCACGCACTTCCTTGTAAGTGTTCGCTATGACTTACATGGACATATAGATTTTTTGACTCACAACTAAGAGAGATATACTTTCGTGGCAAATTACTCAAAGTCTAATCGACGCATACGCTCCGTGATATATCATTCGTGAAACAGTTTTTCAACCAACATCCAAGCAAGCACGGGAGTAGGAAGAAAGAAAATATAAGCAGGGGGCCTTCGCGTTCGCCGTTGACAGTCTAATAAGCAAACTTTTCACCGACATGCTTTACATGCATAAGCGGCCCCAAACAAGCATCGTCTTGATCGCTGTGAGAAATAGCTTTGGCGCAACCACTTGGCTTGTTTGCATTCTTTTCTCATTCCAAGACTCCAAAGTGTTAGAGATTTCGGTTCTAAATCTCGCTTATTTCCAATTTTCTACAGCTGTCACAAGGAGAATGAATGCATTGTGTCAAAAATACAAGTTCTCACCATCTATTCACAATCCAAAATGACAAAAGGAAAACCTGTGGACATTGTCGTGCATTGACGTTGTAGACACGCTACTAAAATCTCTGATTTTTCATTTCGGAAGCTACAACTACCAAGTAGAGGGTTCTTCGCGCGTAATTGAATTCTCTCGGGCCAGCACCATCTTCAATCTCGTCGTTTTTCACAACTCGAACTCGCGCAGTGCTTTTTGTGCAGATAGAGTCCATTCTGATTTTTCATCTCCATCATGCCACAGGTTACTGCCACGGCAAGAACAAGGACAAAGAAACAGATTTCCACATTACACGAGCACGCTTAAAAGGCACTTTCGGTGGTCCTGCCCTCTGTATTTCATTTCTCTTTCCTCTTCTTCACTTACACCTTCTTCAAATCCAATTCTCAAGGATGGGCTAATTCTAATTTGATATCTGATACATAGCAGATTCAGCATTAGCACGACTTCTATGCACAGTACAGATGCTACATGCGATTCTTTTGAATTGTCAGAGAGTTATAGAGGGTCGGATGGCTCTTGTTCTTGGTTCATGTGTCATTATCATGATGTGCTGAAGATTTCGTAGGATTCATTCGGTCACTGCTTGATGTAACAAACACTTTATTAGAAGACATCAAGCAGCATGCAACAAGTAGAAGCTGTGACATCATCAAGGATAAAAGCATCTACTTCGACGTTGTCATTGTGTAGACATCTTTTTTACAAGTTCCAACATCCACCATGCACATTCGTGTGTCTGGCAACTTCTTACATCGAAATCCAAAATCAACTTACATCTTAATGCTTTGAAGCAATGTGCGGAAGTTCGTCTCGAGGGCATCGAGATCGGCGCTTCTGATGCCATTCTTTAGTTTGTAGTTCTCATTCTGAAGGAGGTTGTCCTGGTAGTTCTGGTTCTGCAAGGATGTGCTTCTTTTACTTTCTGTTCCTTTTCCTATTTTTGTTTGGGTCCCAGAAGATGTGCAGCTGGTTCAAGAAGTGAAAGTGTTCTTACAACTTGTAGTCGTAGTGGTTCACTTCTCAGCCTTCGACAGTTCGAGGATCTTTCCGATTCCGACAGTGATACCTTCGTCACGCAGAGTGAAACGACCCATCTTCTCGCACCCAGCGAAGGAGTCCATAGCTGCCTTGCGGTCTAGCGTAATGACACACTTCAGGACATCTCCTGTTCTGGCGAACTTAGGATTGGCAGTTACTTTTTTCTTAGGCTGAAGGGTCATGGTTTCAAGGAGTTTCGTGATCTCGCAATCTTCAACAGCGGTATGGAAGTGCACGACGCAACGGTATCTGGATTGAGTTGTTAGGGGGAAGAAGGTTCATCATTGTTGAAATTAGTTTATTCATGAAGAACAAACTTCATAAATATTTCTCCTTTTGCATGAGCAATAGCAAGCAGTAGATGGTAGATACGAGAGGAGTTCGTTTTCTCCTAGGAGAGTGAGGTCAATGCAAGATAGAAATTCAAAGTACCCTGAAGTCAATAGATTTCTTCCTTCGACCAGCTCCAAAATCTTGAATTGCGCTTTGAAGCGAATGACGGGTCTAGCTGGGTCTTTCACTGGGCAGAGCACGAAGCCCTTTCGCGAATCCTCTTCAGCGATGCCTCCTGAGACTTTCACCGTAATATTTTCTCCTACTGTTGCATAAGCGACCTCTTGCTCGCCGATTATGACTTGGACTGCTGTGCAAGTTTTGCCTGTTGGTTGCACAATGCACTTCATGCCTGGAGTGATTCTTCCCTGTTCGACTTTTCCGATAGCCATCAAACTACCCATATCCCTGTATCCCTCAAGCATGGGAATACGGAGAGGGGCGGTAGCCTTGGCGTGGACACCTGTGTTGAGTAAAAATGTTGGTTGAGTAAAAAAAATGTTGAATTTCTTCATGTTCGTTCTTGTAGAAGTTGAAAAGATGAATAGCTAGATGAAGTTGTACTCGTGATGAAGAATCAATTGGAAATTAATCACAAAGTAGAACCACACTCATTGATTTTCAAAAAAAAAATATCTCTTAAAAAGAAAATCCTCACTAGTTGTCGTAGTACCTAGATCCAACTTATCGATCGTCTCGAAGAAGGTTTCTCCAGTGACCCAACTTGGCGAGTTTTTTCTCTCCTTCAGGTTATCGCCATTCAAACCACTAATCGGCAAGAAGATGACTTGGTCATCCTTAAATTGGCACGCGGATTTGAGGAAAGGCTTCATCTTTCCTACGATCTCGTCATATCGTTCCTGCTTCCACTGCACTGATGGATCGTCCATCTTGTTGACCGCGATGATGAGCTTGTCAACACCCAAAGTCTTGGCCAGGACTGCGTGTTCGGAAGTTTGCCCGCCCTTTTCGAAACCGGTTTCGAACTCACCTGAGTGATTATAGTTTAAGTTACTTAGACTTAGAAGGTAGGAACAAAAGATGATATGAATGGTTCCGGTATTTGGTAACCTGAATTTGATCATAAGGGAAAACAAGAGGAGAACCCTTAGGATCAAATTCAGGCTATACCAAAAATACCAGAACCATACATGATAATATTTCAAGTTGAAAGAAGTTTAAGTTACTTAGACTTAGTAGGAACAAAAGATGATAATATTTCAAGTGAAGAAGTTTAAGTTACTTAGACTTAGAAGGAACAAAAGATGATAATATTTTAAGTGAAGAAGTTTCGGCTTGCCGAATACCTTTTCTTGCCGAGATAATGAGCACGCCAATATCCGCCTGCGAAGCTCCGGAGATCATGTTTGGCACATAGGATTTGTGCCCTGGTGCATCTAGGATCGTAAACCTCTTGTTTTCCGTTGTAAATTGAGCTCTTCCGACTTCGACCGTCTTTCCCTTTGCCTTCTCTTCCTCCGAGGTGTCCATAATGTACGCCAAAAACCATGAATCTCGGTTCTTCTCTTTGGCTTCACGTTGGTATCTGAGGTTGAGGCGGAGGTTCTCTCAGAAACAACTACAACGGAGACAGATAGAATAGATAAAGAACTGTCGTGAAATGAAAAAAAGAATGGCGCATTGTCATGATCTACTACATTTTGATCGCAAATGATGACGTTAGTCGGTTCGGCCTGGACCTACGACTTCCCTGAACAATAAACACAAGTGCTTAAGCAGAAAGTACTTCTCAATAGTTCGGTCATCCACGTAACCCGTAAGGAAGAGAATATTTCCACAGGTTGTGCTTTTCCCCGCATCAACGTGACCAATGAAGACGATATTCGCATGTGGTCTAGAATCCGGATCCGGCAAGCTTCCTGGAGGCTTGACGACGACTTCTTCTTCTGTGGTGGTATTGTGAATGACAGGTTCGTTGTCAAGAGTTCTTCGTTGTGTTCAACGCGATCGAAAGAAAAAATGTTGCTTCAAATTCGATCTCAAAGAGGATATGATTGTCTTGTAGAAACAAAGATGACAAGAAAAAATTTAAAGGACGAAAACACCCATCAAGAACATGATACGTAATAATTCATAATGAAGTTGTTGTACCCGCTTCTGGCGCATCATCTGGTGACGCTTTGTCTGGCTTTGATGATGCAGCGGCTGCCGCTTCCTCTTCTTTCTTCTTTGCGGCTGCCGCTTCTTCTTCTGCCTTCTTTTTGGCAGCTGCGGCTTGTTCTGCAGCAGCGGCTGCCTCTTCCTCCTCTTTTTTCTTAGCGGCTTCAGCTGCCTTGTCGTCGTCGTCACTCACATCGTCATCCCAGTTGTCGCCGTCGTCTTGCTGTTTCGTATCTGTTGTTGGTGTACTAGCAGACCCCTGCTCAGCAGCTGGGGCATCAGCTCCTGCGGATGGTGCTTCTTCATCTTTTGCAGTTGGACTACTCCCCTCGGCAGCTGGCTTGGAACTAAATGTCTTGTCTAAGTCCTCTTTGGACATTTTGATTGGTGCTGCTTTTTCCTGAGGCTGTGCGGCTTTTTTGGCTGCAGCCGCCTTGGCGGCCTCTGCCTTGGCCTTCTTTTGGGCGTTGTACTCCTCCAGCGTCATTTCCTTGGGCTCCTTTTTCTTGTTGTCGGCATCTGAAGTTATTGAAACAGGACAAACTCTAGAATTGCTTTTGCTGATAAATCAATGCATTCAGACAGCAAAAAGGTCAATTGACCGTAAAGTAACGAAGAAAATCAATAAGATACAGATAGACTTTTAGCATGTTGTTCTAAGTACTTATCGATCTTACTAAAACAAGGTTTCTTACTCTTCGGGCTCTTGCCATTTCCCTTGTTTTGTGGTTTCCATCCGCCTTTCTGGCCTCCATAGTTATAATTGTCATAACCCTGTTGCTGCTGACCCCAGTCTTGCTGGCCTTGCCATTGCTGCCCTTGCCATTGCTGCTGGCCCCAGTCTTGCTGACCCTGCCACTGTTGCTGGCCCCAGTCCTGCTGTTGGCCTGTGATAGGTTAAGCGGTGGAAGCGGGGATAAAGTTACACTATCACTTTTGTTATGAGGTGACTTGAACTTGAAGTGAGGGATGCGGATCGAAAATTGTTGTAGTTGATAGAAGCTTTGTAATACATCAACATTTGTCTGACGACTTTTTTCATAAATAGAAGATTCTCACCTGTCCACTGCTGTTGCGGAGCCCATTGCTGGCCAGGATAGAATTGGCCGTTGCCGTAGTACTGTCCGTTTCCGTAATTCATTTTCGATTATAACTAGGTTTTAACATGTACAAAAGTATGTTGAATGAAGATGAAATACGATGATCGAACGACAAAAAGTTTAAAAACTTCTCACGTAGCGTTCGACCAAAAATCTGTCGCGGGAAAGAAAGGATGGGATTGGGAAGATGTGGTGGATGTGCGAACAAAGAACTCCACAAAAAGTATGAGGTTGTGCGTGTGGTCGTTTAGCTGGTGATAAAAGCAAAAAATAACAACAAAAAGTCGCTTTTTTGAATGCAGATAAACTGGTTCAAACCAAACTGGTGGACTGTTCTGCATGGATCACAAGACGAGGCGTGAGAGAGAGCAAAGAAAAGCCCACATAAAGATGATAGCAGGTTCGAGGTTCAAGGCTCCGCGTGTGAAGATTACAATTCCAAATTGGAGGAGGACAGTACCATCTCAGAAGCAGAAAAGTTGTGATGAATGATCAGTGGCATTTGAATTCACAGAGTGGAATTCGAGGCACAAGAACCACGATCGGAGTTTCTTTTCATTTCTTTCATCAACATTTTCAGAGTGCTGTGTTTCATTTCGTGGGGATCCAGATCATGTGTTGGATTGATACTCAGTCGTCGGATTTTTCGAACAATTTCGAAAAACGGTCTACTGAAACGCGACTTTCGCATTTCGTTGCCCCTGTTTCACAACGAGATTGTCAATAGACACGTGTCTACCACCACCGGCTCTCGACGTCGTTCTCGTTCTATGTACTGTGCGGTACTTATCCTTTTTCCACTTCCGACTGTTCACGTTGCGCTTCAGCGTTGAGTAGATCGATGTGTAGCGCGACTGTGACATTGTTCGACTTCCCGCTGTCCGACCGTCTTTTCGATGGTCATACTACAATGCGAAAAAGCAACGCTTGTCGCCATCTTTCATTCGAGGAGAGTCAGTACGAGACTACATATTGCAGAAATACAAAAGACAATCAAACTGTCTAGGACTTACTTAATATGTACACAATAAAGCAAGCGACCAAGGAAAAATTGATGTTAAACTTAACTGCAATGAAAATGATCTATTGATTGAAGAGAGACCAGATAACGGGGGACGCGAGGGAGGCCACAATCACGGCCGACAAACAGAATCAATAGGCCAACAGAAGAAAAATCCAGCTGCAACAGCCATTTGCGTTGACAGAGTTCAAACCGGAATGTCAGACTCAATCAGATCGGAGCCTCTTGCTCGTGGATGAACCACAACAGACACTTCCTTGCAAGAACCGACATTTATCAAGAACATTTTGATGTATACTATCACCTAGTTGCCACAGATATAACATGTCAGCACGGGAGACAGCGGCTATATCCACAAGTAGAACAGGACGTGTTGATCCTGACGTCGACAGTTCGGGCGAATGGCATTCCTGCTGCTGCCAGCTAGGCCCTAGAAGTTTCTCTATCGGTAGTTGACCCCGGTGTGCGGTGTACCAAAATGACCGAGCTCACTCGTCTTGATGCAAGTCTTTACCAATTACTGAGTCCGTCGTGAGGGGTGATGTGATAGCTTTAGTCCATGCCTCCACATCAACACCCTCCACTTTCCATACCAGATGTGATAGTGATTTTATTGTTCCATTCTTTCTTGATAGTTGCCAAAGCCAATGTCTATAAAAATTCAAGTCAGAATGATGCCAAGTCATAAAAATTTGGGAAGAGTGTCAATGCCATTGTCAAATCTATCAAACCGAAACTACTGTTCGAAATGACCTCGCCTAGATCGGCTCACCACACTCTGTGTCAACACTCGTACATTTTGAAAACTTTATATATAATGTGTAAGTATGTGCTATGAAAAATCTAAATCAAAAACAACGAAACAGACGTGAGAAAAACATTCTTGTGAATCTACCTATGCACCAACAAGTACAAATATGCGTCTACACTGTTTTACTACGCAACAGAATCTAAATGCGCCAACCTCAGCGTCAGCAAAGTGCTTATTCTAAAACGACTTCTACATTTCTAAGCAAACTCTAGCTCCTCAAATTTTCATTCCTTGCAGGAAAGACTTTGCCTCGTTGAGCGCCTCGATTTCGCCAGTCATGTGCTCCTGGCGGGAGGCGAAGTTGTCGAACAAGAACTTGCAGTCGGCATTCCACTGCTTCAATTGCAAGTCCTCATTGTACTTCTCATCGATCGCGAACTTCTTCTTCTCCGTCTTTTCTTGCAGGTCCTCTTCAGCGCTGGCCGTGGGTTAGAGCACACAACATGATACTAACGCTACAACTGTGAGGCTACTTCGACCAGTGCAGAAATCTACTAAAACTAATAGATTAGTTTAGAAGGCAGAGCCTGCAGCTATCTATGATCATTTGAAACAGATTAAATTTTGGAATCCCTTTCTTATCCAGCTATAATGCATGTTAAAGTGTAGTTTACCCCATGATCCAGCTATAATATTGAGTCCTCATCATAATTTTCATCCCGCAACTGCGAGTGAAGCGCCTTCTTGTCCTTGATGGACAGGTTGGCGTCCGTCACGGCTTTCTCGTATTCGGATTGGGCTGCCTTCTCGTTCTGAATGCGGATTGCTGCACTCTTTTCGGCATCGGCGATGATGCTCGCGATCATCGAGAGAACCTTGTTGCCGCCACCACTCTTCTCGTAACTCTTGAAAGCCGGTTGGGCGGAAGAAGAATCGGAAGAAGATTGGAGGAGAAGCTTGGGAGCGTAGACCTGGTTGTACTTGTAGTTGAGAGGAGTTTGAGGAAAAAAATGTATAAAGCTTAAGTCATAAATTATGTTCTTCAAGTTGCAACTGCAGAATCTAGATCTACATCTCATTCTCAAAAATCGTCTATAAACTTTAGATTTTAGTAGTACCTTGGCCAGCACTTCCTCGGCCTTCTTCAAGACCTTGATCGAAGCCTTCTCATCCGCAAGCGCCACCTGGTAGTCCTGGTTTTCTTGTGCGCGGATCTCACTCAGTTCCTTCAATCCGGCCTCCTCCTTCTCGATGGCTTCCTCAGTTTCCTTCATTCCCTGTTCGAGACCCTGGATCTTGATCTCAAGGCGCTCTTGGGCGGCAGCGAGGTTAGCAATATCGTTCGCGAGGGCGGTGGTCAATGCGGTGCGCTCGTTGATTTCGCTCGTGCACGTATCCTTCTGCTTGACATCGTCGGCCATCTGCTTCGTGATATCCTTGACCAA
Source organism: Amoebophrya sp. A25 (assembly GCA_905178165.1). NCBI lineage: Eukaryota > Dinophyceae > Syndiniales > Amoebophryaceae > Amoebophrya > Amoebophrya sp. A25. The sequence goes on from CAJINU010000095.1 coordinate 88,663, forward strand.
TTGGTCAATTGCGAGAATGACTGGGGCGAAGGCGTTGGATTTCACCTCGAAGTGGAAGGGGATGCTGGTCGTTGTCTTCGGATCAAAAATACATGAAATGGAAAAATACATGAAATTGAGCGGCGTTTTTTACCTCTATTGATCATTCTGAGGCGAAATTCAAAAAAGTTACCTTCTGCGCCAAGATGAGCAACTCCTTATTGGCGAATCGGTTTCCGGCGCGACGCAAAATTTGCTGGGCTCGCTCCACGTTTGACAAATTTTTGTTCTCGACCTGCAGGAACCCTAGGGCGCGACCGAACATAGCATGAGCTTCGTAGATTAGAAGATGATGCAAGCGTTAAAAACAACCTATTCGTGGTGGCGCCGACGGACCTAACTAGAAAAAAGAAAGACCAGTTAAAAACAACAACATATTCACGTATATTCGAAAAGGATCACTCCTCCTACTGCTAGTGGCGGATGCCCACGCCTAGTGTACGTACAGTGTGCTAGTGTACAGCTGAGTATGAATGAATGAATGAATGTACCCACTCCAGGGGTTTAGAAGACACTACTACTGGCTATTTCTTTTTGCAACGTGGGGCCATAAATCCGAGTTCAGGAACTCAAGAGCCTTCGCAACGGCATCCATCTCCTCAGCCCGTGCCTTGGTTCGCTCTGCGAATTCTGCATCAGCGAGAGTGCAAGTCTCGGTAGCTTCCGCTAGCGTCGTCGTATCTGCCTCCAGTCCAGCTTCGCATTCGGCCTTCTTGGCAGTATTCTCAGCCAGTGACTTGCTGGCTTCAGCGAACTTCCCCTTCTCCTTCTTCAGGGAAGCGTTGTCCTGAAGGGCGGGGGAGGGGTCGAGGAAATGGTGGATGACGAAGAGACTGCTCACATCGAGGTAGTGGATGACACGAAGAGACTGCTCACAACAAGGTCGTGTACAAGGTAATAAGGGTTCATCCGGTTGATTCAGAAGTACCTTTAGAAAATTTAGAATTTCCAAAACATGATGCACGACAGGAAAGATCGTCCAGGTTACACGACAGGAACAAATCGTCAAGTACAACGAAGGGTTCTCAACAAGTACCTTAGCGATCATGTCTTCTTTCATCTTCTTCTGTGCTGTGAACTGGGCAATAGCGGTCATTTCCGTTTCCCTAGACTCCTTTAAATCCGCGGTGAACGTATCGAGCATATTCTCCAGAATACCGAAAATTTCGCCGGACTGGGAACTATTTTATGGAAGTAATTGTGTATGGAAATAACCCTTTTGCGAATAGTCTAAAAATCGGAAACGAATACCACTACTCAATGCGGACAGATGTTGTATATAGATTGTTGATGTATATCGAAGTTCAAATCTTTAGAAAATTTAGATTTTCCATATTTTGCTCACCTGTAGGCGGAGAAGCTGGGCTGCTGGATGAACTCTTGAATAGTTTGCTGCTGGCCATCAGATAACTCTCCTCGGTGCTTGAGGTTCATGAGCTGCTTGTATTAGATCTAGTACGTAGTTTCTTTTGTGAGGGCAATATCCAAGAAATTTTCTGTTGAGAGAGACTACGAACTAAGTACTTACGCATGCCGCTCTCACAAAGCACATTCTTGGATATTGTTGGTAGTGAAGATTGAAATAAACCACCATAAATATTGGATACTAGTGTGTTTCGGACTTGCTGATATTTTTCGTCTGTCTGCAGGAAGGAGTTGTGTTTTTTCAGAACCGTAACCGCTGATTTCAATGCGCCAATAGCTTGTATCATCTCCCGCTCCTCCGTTGAGAAACTGTTGTATTGATGTAGAAGAAGATATTTCTGAGATACGGCGAGATGGTGTTCCTTCCGGTCTGTAATTTTTGCAGATGGTTGTTCTTAATCACCGTCGCCGCAACGGATCTTTGCGTACAAGAGGATAAGGTCAAGGACTGAACAACGATATTTACTGAGCATTTTCATAAAAATTCGTTTTCGGCTTTTTTGGTGGCATTGCCTCGTATTCGTAACCACTCACACCACCAAATAAATATTACATACTTCGTCATCTGCTGGTGGCTTAATATTATGACGACATTACCTAGCAAGCTCCTTCGCCCTCATTTCCTTGGCGTTTTCTAATGCGTCTGTATTTTCCGCAATAGCTGCTTCCAGTGCTTTCACTTCTGCTGCAGCAGCTGCTTTTCGCCCTGTCGCTGCTTCTATATTGGCTGTTGACTGGCTGATGCACCTCTTGTTGGCTTCGATTGATGCTTTTGTATCCTTCTTTGTGGTCTTGCACCAGCAGCCCATCTTCTTGTACGTTGCTTGGTCTTCTTCGCCCTCCGTTTCGAGCTGCGTCTGCATGTCTTTCAACAGCTTGATCACCTTGGACACGGGCCTCTCCTTGAGCACGGCGTTGGCCGTTCCGGCCAGGGACAACAACCGAACCACACGACGGCCCATTCTCGATATTTGATCCTTTACCACAGGGCCCTAACTAGAAGTAGATCAAGATACTTCTGTGGGGCTACCGGAATTCATCCATAAAGGACGGGAAATTATTACAATAAAGCTTCATCTCTCTTTAATCAATTGATCGTAAGTATGCGCATTCTCTCATCAATGCTCTCTCAGTGATCCTGCGATGACCTGTAGATCTCACACAGTAACAAATCGCTCAGAAGATCGTGACTGGATCAGTGGTCGCGTATCAAGCAACAATATTTCAATAGTCGATCTCCGCAGCGAACCTGCTGTTGGCGAGAGCAGTTTCGGTCAAATTTCCTGTGCCATCACAGGTTGCTATAAAGTATTTGCTTCGGTCATCTGGAAAAAGAGGTTTTCGTATGTTTCAATCTTCATGCGCAAGCGAGTACGTAGTCTTCATTGTATTCTGTGTACTTTACCACGTAAATCTGCAACGAAGAAGTAGTCCTTTCTCTTGGAGCTACGTCTGGTGATGTCAATGAGTGTTGTTGATATCATATCTCTTACTTTTTGTGGTAATCGTGCTCATTAAATCTGTTCAAGTGTTCCCTTCGTCAGAACTGGAAATTTTGCCTCGATCTCGCACAGTCAAACTACTTATAGCACTACGAATAAAACGGACGCGAAGATGTTACTATGCAGGTATCTTCAGCATTCGTTTTGTATTTGTTGATGATTTTAGTCCCCCGATGTTCTGTGTCTATGCGAAACAAATCGATCAAGGAATCATTTTTTTCATGTTACATACTTCTTGCGTAAAAATTGAGAATTTAATTTCGGCCGAATAAACACATAATAGATGATTAGAGAAAACTTACTAGCAAGTAGAATGTGACAATAATAATAAATACTTAGTTTTGTTAGTCTCCCCGAGGACTCAGAGTCGAAATATTCATAGGCTATACATGCTTTCCTTTATTTAATAGTACAAACACATAACTTTCATCTTCCAAACAAAATCAATCACGGCGCCCTCCTCGCCGCCGTCACGGCATCCACCACACTCTGCGGCACCGCTGCTTCCAAAATCAGTTCCTCGTCTCGTAAAAATTTTTCGTCTTCTGCAAATGTTTCTCTCTCCAACATATCACCTCTCTCAATCGGTGTAGAGGAATAGAGTCTTGGCATGCCAGGTTGCAAGTGGTCGTATCCAGCGACGTAGGGTGTAATCACACCAGGACAGCCAGCTGTGTATGCAAGAAATTGAATTTTCGGTTCTTTGAATTGTGGTTGTTTTTCGCCACTTGTCTTCCTTTTCACACATAAAATGAGAATGTCAACAGGAGCATCAGATCATAATCGATCATAATCGATAATAATAGTAGTAAAGTTAATCCAGGGGTATGTCATCACCCCTGGAAGAACGGAGGAAGCGGTCGTAGTTCCTTGTAGTTGTTGTATCAGGTAGGAGTGGGACCGAGCAGTCCGAGGATTAATAAGTGGACGAACGATACTACCAAAAGCGGCATGATCAAGTGGGAACAAAGTCTAAAAAGGGAACAACTACAGTAGTTCTTGTGTAAAAGTCTTTTAACGTGACCTCCTGTCGTGACTAATTTTTCCTGTGAATGAATCTTCAGTTCTACTAGTGGGCGAACATCTTAAACGAAGACACGACAAGTTTGAGAATCCACAGTGTTAGATACAATATACATAAGGAATTTAGTAGTAGGAGAAGCAAATAAATCTAGTAGTTGTAGGAGCAGTAGTAGTAAAGTTAATCCAGGGGTACGTCTACATCTACTACCTTCTCTCCGTCCAAACCAGAGATAATCGAGGTGTCTCTGTGCCTCCTCCTTCTTTTCGTCTTGGGTAAGATCTTTTCGGTGTTGTAGATCGTGAATTTTGAAAAGGCCGTTTGGATCTGCCAGTAGAGGATTGTCGCGGAGAGGAGATTAGAGAGTTCACACACTTCTAACAGATAGAGGAGTTGGGGAGTTGGAATGCTGTATTCTTAGAGGTAATGCAACTAGATGTTCTAGCAGTATCAAGAATAAGATCATTAACTAGTCCAGTCTGTCGTAATATTTCGAGCGCAGACACGCAATGTGGTTGCAGTTGAAGTAGGTCGCGCTGTCTCCAGTGTGAGCTCGGCGCAGCATCATCTCTTCGTAGCTGACTGGTTCGCCTTCGGTCCCCCCTGCCCTAGGCTCGTTCCAACTATCTATCATGTACAGGGCGAGGAAGTAGAGTCCAAAGTGCGCCGCTATAAGCGCAATACCGCTGTCGTTGAGGGATTTTAGAAAAATTTTTATCTGAGAAGTGTGGGTTACTACCAATTGACTTTGATACAGAGCTATCGAAATAACCCCTGCCTCAGCAAGGAAGAACTATAGAAATAACCCTCCTATGAAAAAGTTCTTCTTCTTCACATTAAAAATAAAAGCCGCATAAATCCACATATCCCCTTCTTTCTGCATACGTGGCCGCGTTCCAAAGGATTTGACCGAGGCCAACCCCCCAGAGTCTAAACGCTGTGCGACACGCAGAAGGCGAAGTAATGGAGGTCCGTTTGTACAACCGCACTGACGAATAGACAGTGAGCAGATACATGATGCACAGGACCACGACGAGGCCGACGAGCAGGTAGGCGACGGCCCTGATGGTAGAAAATAGAAGGAGGTTATGGATAAGTATAAGATATGGTTTGGTGCAAGAAAGCATGGGAAGAGGTAGTGCTCAACCATGAATATAGGAGCTAGTCCCTGTTATAACCAGAAAGAGAAATGGACGTAGAAAATTGTCAAGTACTCCACGTCTAGCCAGCACCACACCACGAAAGCGAAAAACGTCAGCAAAATCGTCACGTACTGCGCCGGATAATCAAAAGCGTTTGGTGATACCAACTTTTCAGCGGATATCCGCTCATACATCCGACTTCGCACTACATTCCGACCCACATACGCCGGAAGCAACACGTCTAGTATCAGGTCGAAAAACAACACCGAAAACACAAATGGCAAAAGGAAATCCTGCGCTTCCACTGCCAAGAGGGAATGCAAGTCGAACTTCGAGTTTTCGTTGACCGCATCAAAGACTTTTCCAAGAGTGATAAGCCATATGATCCCGATATCAATGATCAGCATCCCGATGACGCTAAAGTACGTCGCCACGAAGAAAAAGACGTTCCGCGTCTCCCTATTCGTGAACCCGACCCAAGTGAAAACCGCACCACCAACTCGCACAATGTGCATCGCGCCTATCGCCGAACCAAGACCAGTGAGCCAATCCGTGATGAAATGCAGCTCTTGGCCAGGCGTTCTGGCGTAGACGATGTTCAAGTACGCATTGGGTATACTCAGGAGGACGTAGACGAACAGCAGGACAATCATGCTGCCGACTGCTACTACAAGTCGTTGAGCGCGGAACTCTAGACGCCAATTCACATTCTCAGGATCTGCGTCGACTGGTGACAGGGATACGTAGTGCTTTCCGCGGAATGGTAGGAAATCAGCATCAAGTTGAGATTAGAAAAAGAGGTTGAGGCTGGAAGGTTTCAGCAATTTATTAGACTTATGCGGATACTCTGAATCTGTTCTGAGTTACATCGACGTCGCAGTTATAACTTTACCTCCTTCTAGCCATAATTCGACAAAACCAGTTCCCGCATTTCCCTTGTTGCAAACGTGATGTACACTGTCCCATCCGTTCTGCATTTCAACAGTTGCGCAAACAAAAACTGTTCGTCTTTGGCCGAGAGGCGATCTACAAAAGGGACGAGAGCAGTACTGACAGGTCCAAAACCAAACAGCGCATCGGTTTGAGGCGTTGGCCGTATCAATCGCCTATGACACCTACCACAACATCCGATTTCAGCTTTTTTCTTTCGTTGTCCTTGTCCTCCAGCTGCACCGGGTCTAGCCGTTGGAGAACCTGTCGGAGAACTGTGTGCTTGGCTGACATCCTCCTCTCCAGACGAGTCTGATTCGTGACCATTCGCATCAGGATCATCCTTATCTATCTCGTCGTCTTCGAGTACGTTCCCCCGTCTGAGACCACCTTCTGCCGCTTTTTTCTGCTTTTTCAGTCTCTTCTCCACTCGCATCTTCGCACGCATTTCCTGAAACCCATGCGGATACTTCTCTCCCACAGGGCCTGCAAAAGGCGTGTTCCCATCTCCATGCGAGTCCTCCAACTTCGCTGCTTCAGTTTCGTGCCTCAGTCTCAGTGCCTCTTTTGTCCGAGGTGCATCCATTAGCAACCGTTTCTGCACTTCAATCGCCGCTCGTTTTTCTTTTCGCTCTGCCTTCGTCAGTGCTCTTAATTCTGCCTTCGCCGCCGCTGTCACGGGAGGAGCAGTGGGAGTGACTGGGGATTGGTCGTCGTCGTCGTAGAATTAGAATGATTTAATAAAGCAGTGGGAGTGACTGGGGATTGGTCGTCGTCGTCGTCGTGAAATTAGAATGATTTAAAGCAGTGGGAGTGACTGGGGATTGGTCGTCGTCGTCGTCGTGGAATTAGAATGTGAATGATGTAAAGCAGAAACAGACTAATGTGGAACAAGTACAGTTATTTTTAGAACAACGACAATGCGCATCCGCATACTAGCCTTAATCTTCATTCGAACTATCATCTCCCCCATGACCTCCCTCGTCGTCGGAAAGCGGAGGCCCTTGAGCACGGATATCGAAAACGCGCTTTGCTTTCTTATTACAGTGTTCCTTGAGCATCTGCAGGACTGCACGTTCGATATGCTTGTCGAAGTTGATTGCTGGCAAGTATCGTAAGGAAACTCCGTGGGCATGAAAGGAAGGAATCAGTGTTTTTTCGTCCTGTCACTGCTTTGAAAAATCAGTTCCGTTCTGGGTCTTTCTTCACATATTATAAATATAATCCTTCATGAGGAGCAAATCAAAAGCACGCAGGACTACTTTCTGCAAAATCAATGTACAATATGCAGAATGCAAGGAATGGAAAAAAATACTCAAAAAATATATCCTCCTTCAGCTTCATAAACTAGTCTTATCCCAGGAATCCACTCCATCAGCCACATCCTGATCTCCTCCGTATCCACACCGTCAGGAAACCCAGACCCGACTAACGAAAACTGCCGAGGACTAGGAAGGATTGAGTCGGTGGTTAGAAAAAGGGATTGGAGGACAGTCCTCTGGCTTGTTTAGTGATGTTGAAACAAATACTTATGGTGACGGTGAGATTGATAAGATATGTTTTCACTAGAGAGTAGGAGTACGAGTACTATTTTGCTGTGTACAATTCCATGCATCCAGAGCCTGCCTCATAACAGAAAGTGTGATATCCGCACAACTGAGAGATAGTAGCTGAGCGTCAGCATGATGGCTCCCACGTATACCCCCAGCATCCCGGCTGCCATGGCTTCTTCATGCGCTTGTCTTTTTTGTTCTCGCGCATCCCCATCTCCGGTCTCTAGAAAGCTAAGAAGCGCTTCTTCCTCTCTAGCGCTTAAGCGTTTTTGAGCTCCCTCGATTTCAGGACTTGTACTTGGATCTACAACTTGTAGCCAGGTTGTTCCCTTGCGGAAAGAAGTTGTAGCTTTGTTGTTTCCTCCTTGGCCGTGTCGTGATGCTGTTGCGCTTGCTTGGAGGTTCAGTAATGTTGAGGATGAAGAAAAGAAGGACATCAAGAACAGGTAGCTGGACGAAGAAGAAGGAGTGGAGTCAGTGTCAGAGTCGTGGTCGCCGTCTCCACTATTGAGATCCCCGTTGATCATGCTCTTTGGTCTTGGGCTGCTTTTTCTGCTCCTTCTCGAAGATTCTTCCTCATCCACCGCGTCGTCCTCTGCTTCTAAAAAAAGTGCATCATCTCGATCTCCTGCAAACATGCTATTATTATTAGAGCTGGTCGTTGTAACAGCACATCTTTTGGAGCTGCATCAGGGAATTTTTTGGCGGAACAAGTTTTTCTGCTGGAAGTGTGATAGTCAAATCAATTTGAAAAATTGCAATTTGGTGCTCTAGAAAGATCCATACAATTTTACAGTTGTAGAGAGCCATCCATAGCTTCGTCCTCATCCCCCGCGTCGTCCTCGTCAAAATTGTCGTCCCTTGGTCGTGGGCTCCTTAAGCTAGTAGCCTTCGCGCTCTGCTCCAATAGCGACGGTTCGGTGGCGCTGCTCTTGCCTCTTTTTGGTTTTCTGCTACGAGATGAAGAGACAACGGCCACATCTTGTAGTTCCTTGTCAACAGTGTTAATACTGTCGTTTTCTGGAGATTCTTCGTGTTTCCTCACCGCGTTCTTATGATCGGCGTCCTCTGCTCTTTCTCTTTCTGCCCCAGGAGAAGACTCTGACTCTTTCTCCTGCACTTCATCGTCTTCCATAAGAATCAGAGGTCCCATTTCCATCCCAGAACCTATCTCTATGGCGTGCCTCCTGCCTTTGGTTTCGAGCATTTGAGACTTGATGAAAGCTATTGTCTTTTCCTCAATACCACCAAGACTTCGTAGGACCTGGTCAGCTACACCCGTGAAGATGCGAGTGGGCCATGCAGCATGATCTTGTTCTTGCATTCTACTTCTTGTTTCTGCACTAGAGGAAGAACGCTTAGGCCTCTTTCCTCGAGCGTTTTTCCTTCTACTCAGGGTTGTATCAATCGTTTCCGAAGCTTCCGACTCCTCGTCTAAAAATGAACTCGCCAACATGTTGCTTCTGCTGTGTATCTTTCCTCTTTCTCCATCCTCAAATTTTCTTCGATGGTGGTGATACTCCCGAACTTCCATAAACGAACGGATCGTACTAGTCCCGTTCGAAGTCGCATTAGTCCCGTTTTTCGGCGTAATCCCAATGCCATCTTTCTCATAGACTGCTGCGCACATCCGATTCACGTCGACAGCTGTGCCATTCGTGTACTTGGGGTGCGTACCAGCAGCTTGAAAACTTGCGAAATCCGAAAGAGCTTGGGATGTGGATATTAGAGAAGATTATCCCCTTAGGTACTAGTACAACTACAACATCAAATTGAAGCGACCATCTGACACTGAAGAATTCCATGTCCTCGTCATTGTATTTTTACAACTCGCTATGAAAATGAATGTGAGTTGAACTAGTATCTAATAGTAATACTCATCTTGGAAACAAAACTTTATCCATAAAAACAGGTTCTGTCCGCTCACCATATACCGCGTAATCCAAAGCTGGGCAGCCAAAGCAGCAGACACAAAGATGACCAAGCGATGGAAGGCGAAAAGATAATAGTGTGCGGGCCCAACCTCTGTTGGCCCAGGTAGAAGCATCACGCGAGCAGGGAAGAAGGCGGAGGTTAGAAGAAGAGCTAAATCGCTGCTGGTGCGCTTGATTAATTTTTTTACAGACTAGCATCGCGTCGTGTCTGGATGAAGGTTCTCTGGGGAGAATCAATGTAGAGTTCCTCTGGTGGAATCGGACTGGTGGAATCGGACACTAGCCTTAAAAACTTGTCCAGTTTCTTGGAAAAAAACACCTTGTGTGGTTTACAGCATCTGCGGAACTCGCGTGCGAAGTTGGAGGTTCTCGCATTCACCGTAGGTCTGCAACACAGCTGGAGCATGTATCCGACAAGAAACAGGAGAGAGAATGAAAGAAGAGGATGTACTTAGTTCATGTTGGGTACTGGGTCGGCAGAAGAGAAAAATAGTTTGAAATCAGGTGGACGACGTCGTGGTGTGCTGTGCTTCATACCTGATCTTGAGGGCTCTAAGACATTCGTGACAGCGAGTTGTAGGTACCAAATATTGTAAAAATCACATCTTTCACTTGTTCATAAAGACAGCACAATAGCCCCATACTGGATGTCCTCCAACTGCAGCAGCATGCGGTTCACACAAACAGCGCCTGAGCCAGTAAGCTCAAGACCATTTTCACAGCGATGACAGCGGCCACCACTATTGGTCGCGTCGCATTCCACACAGCCAGGAATCAAGTCGTCGCCTCTAGACCTCAGATTAGATGAGAATGTATTTTTTCCTTTAAAGCATCAGGTTCAGCAATGCCTTTAACCCTCCAGGAGCCCCCAGCCACTCCAGCTGTCGCCGTCGCTTCCGCCGTGCCGAAGACCCTTCCTAGCTAGATGTTAACTAGCTACTTAAACCTACCTAGTGAATTTATGTAGTCTAGATAATCGAAGTCAAATTTGCAGAATATTTGAGTGTGAGTATACTTTTTGGTTTGATAACTATTGGTCGCGTCGCAGTCCACACAGCCAGGACCTCACGTTTTGTTTTCTCATTAGAGGGAAACTTTGGTGAAGCGTCGTGAGTGTGTAAGTAGTTCAGTTTCATAACACACGGAATCGAACATTCTCTGCTTTCAGGATGAGCGTAGTGGCGCAAACTGTGGAAGTCCCCACATTGACTTGGTCGGACGCAGACTGGGGATTAGAGCTGCCTATGCCGAAAGCAAATATATATTATATAATATGTCGGATGCAAACTGTATAATATGTCTATAAAAAGCACTCTCATACATAATTGTAGCAAAAACTATCCCCCAGGCGTTGAGTGAAGGCGCACTCAGCCGGACATTTCGCAGCCAACGGGACAGCGAAGGCGTTGTCGTTTGAGCAGGAACAGCGTGCCGTGATATCCTTCGCTTTGGACCTATACAAGTCGATTTCGTTCTGAGTCGTCACATTTGTAGCTGCATCATTTTTCCCCATCTTTAAAGTTTTTTTCGCCATTGCATTCTTCAGAACATCCAGTCAGGACTGTGAAAAGAATCAGGAATGTTGATCACTCTCTAATGTCTGACACTTCTGTGACTACTAGCTTCCTTCTTATTCTAAAAAATGTACTGTACTGTCGTGGGAACCCTTAACATTTCCCCTTCTTTGATCTTGACCGCATAGCTCATGGCAGCTATCCATCTCTGAAGATCAGCCTCACACATTGAGGCACGTTGTTCGGCTGGAGTTCCCTCTGCCTCGAAAGAAGATGTCCCGGTTAACAAACGCATCGCAGTGTAGTCTGAGTTTCTGCTTCGACGTTCCTCTCGCATCAAAAAAGCTTTTAGCAGATCCCAAATGCCATTCGGAGACAGGTCTACTTCGCCGAAGATCCCTTGTCGTCTCGGAAGGCTATCGTCATCTTCCCCTTGGCCACTGGAAGCCGCACTTTGGCCTTCATTCTCTTGCGCCCTCTTCATGTATTCTGTGAAACCGCGTCTAGCGTCTGTATTCGGCGCGATTCCGGCACCGCCTGCGGAGTAGTAGGCCAAAGAACTATTCCATAAGGGGTACTCCTCTAGGAGGTGAGATAGTGTCATCCCACTCTCGTAGTATTTGGCGATGTCGGATTGCGTTCTTGCAGAGGAAAGCAAGTGCTGCCACGGGGGATGAATGGAGCGGGGAAGACGGTGCGACTTCAACATACATAGTCGTGATATGTATAATGGGTACCATATATCATATCTTCAAAGAGAAGAGTTCAATCACGTCCTTGCAGCATGCCTTTCGTCGGCAGAATAACGAACGATAAAGATGCAGTCGTCGTCATAATGTGTAGAAAAATATGCCCCAAAAGCGGCTTCAGCTTGTAGATCGTGGACGTAGTGGCTCAAGTTCATGATGCCAGACTCAAAGCGGATGCCTTTGGGTAACAAAAGACTCGTTCCTGTAGCATGGCCAGGCAAATTGACGATTTGCCCAGCTGCCGTCGAGGGGTGTTAGAGATTGCCCAGCTGTCGTCGAGGGGTGTTCTTCATCATTTTCGAAGACCGATGTTCTTGAAAAGAGTATGAAGTGGAGCAATCCTCTTTTCATCTGTGTTGTCATAATTGTTCTGTGCTTCCTGGATCATCTTCTTCAATTTCAACAGCTCCTCGTTTAGCCTACTTGTGTAGTAGCGATTCAATCCACTAGGACTGGTCTTTAGGGTGACGTTTCCGGTAGTAGGCATACCGGAGAGTTGAGAAATGACATCGCCTGCCTGTGACGTGAACTGCAGCAAGCGCGAAAAGTCCCAACCCTTATCTGGAGGTGTTGGTATGATGGTTGGTTGTAGTGGACGGTCGCTTGGTGTGGAGCATGACCACGAAGAAGATGCAGTCAAGGATGATAAGGTTGTCATCAAGTGAATCTCAAGTAAGTACTAACAAGCAGCTTTATGAGGCTAGCCGCGGCTGCATCTGGGTCTGTGGTGGCGAGGTCTTTAGCTTTCGCGACTAGAGCGGCTTCGAAACTTGGGATCTGGCTCAACCTTGGATACACATTCAGCTGCGACAAGAAGGCATCAAGTGTTGTCACCTTTAAAGCAGTTGCAAGAGCTGCATTGTCCGCAGATGTTGGATTGAGTATGACTGTCGCGTTTCGGTTTAGGGTACTGGAGATCAGAGAAGACAGTGTTGAAAGAGAGGAAGATGCGGCTGTGCTTGAGGCTGAAATCGCACTCCTTGTTCTAGCCGAGCTTTCAACTTGACCATGCTGCTGTAAATTCGTCTGCGTAGTTGATGCGATGCTGCGATCTGCTTCTCCCATTGATGGAGTAAGTGGGAGGTCATCGTCCTCTCTCTCCCGTGCAAGTGCATAGGCATCTACTTGCCGAACATCCTCATCTTCGTTCCGAGATTCTTCTTCGCGAGGTACCTCCAACGTAGCCAAATTGCTAACCAGGGTTGCAATAGTCTGAAGCGCGCGCAGTTGTTCGCCTTTTGATGGAACAGCATCTGCTCTGGAACTTGCGTGTGAAATAGCTCTTTGTGCCGCGACAAGAAAGCAAGCCAGCAATCCAACAATCCATGTTGGGACGGCGAATAGCCGTCCTCTGAGCCTGCGGGTAACGGGGAGACTCGACATCTTCATTCCTGAAGAGAAAGTCATGCTGGTCGTAGTTGCCTATACGAATTTGTCGCGTTCCTCAGCAACCGCCACGTCTTCGTTCGTGCGGCGTCGTGGCTTGCTGCTAGCATACTGGTGGCCTCGAGGTCATAGGACGAGATACAAATATTCAAAAAGGCAATCAATCACGTACGGGTACGCTGGTGATGGAACAACATACAAGGAAGTAGTCAAAAATAAATTCAATATAATTAACAAGGAGCTACAAGTGTTCTTCTACTAAGCTGGATGGGATCTTTGGGTATAATCACGTTTAGCGTGTCTTGGCTATGGGACATATTATTTTAAGAACATGGGAAAGGGGGCTAAGGAGTTGAAAGTGAAAGACAAGGAAGCCACATCACAATTTTTTGTTGTTCTCTACCACATGATGGAAGAGACAAGTAGCTTCAGACTAGAGTAGAGTGACAATTCTCAGCTCTCTCTTTACTTTCTCGCTCTCACTTAATTCTCTTTACTTTCTCGCTCTCACAGCAAGAATTATACCAGTTGCACTCGTACCACCTTCAGGTCGTTCCAGAGAATGTAGCGCTAGCGGTGCTGCTAGGGTATCCTCGTCTGTTCAAATTCTGTGTAGTTGTGTGATGTCCTATTTAGTCTTGAAGTGAGTCCTAAGAAATACTTAAGTCCACCTCGTTCCTCATCGACGCCCTCTTTCTTGCTGGCAACGTTCATCACTGAGTACTAGCCACAATAGATACGATAAAGATGAACACCATGGAGCAACTTTCCATATCTTCTAGAGAGACTCCAATATCTTCTAGAGACCCAGCACCCAAAATACCCAATCCCAAAGATCTACACTTTGCTCAATGAGTGTGCTCGGTTGTTTTTTGCATTTGCATAAGTTACCTAGATACCTCTATAATTGAATCGGTTGACGCTTGGTCGTTTTGCCTCCGTCCCTGTGCTGCTGTCATAGTGCGTATTCGTACTGAGGTTCAAGTTTGCTATTTTTCTTGTTCTAAATCTAATTAAATTGGCTGTATTCTTCGAGATGATTTTTCGTTCTTTCACAATCGGATTACTTCATACCTACGCTGATGCAATGTATGCTCCGACGCTTATATTACACTGGCTTTGGTTTTGGATGCACTTACTCATTCACTCTCGCATTAAGCGGGGCTCCACATGATGGGACAGCCTTACCCCTATGCATACAATAGTGCTCCCTTAAGAAGGTGGCGCTTTTTCTACTTCCTTGTTCTTCTTCCTTGCAGCTAGGTAGAGAGATGTAGCTTTCCGGTGGCTCCAAAAGCATGTGGCCTTTCTTCGACGACAACGATGCTGCATATTCCACCTATGCTACAAGAACAAATACCTGATCCGATTCCTAGGATTTAATAGAATGATGACAACGGCAACGCTGTCTATGCGATGAACATGAAGACAACGGCAGCAGCGTCTAAATGGACGAACAACTTCCGAAGTTGTTCGGTAAATTTCTGTATCCAAGAATCAACTTAGATGAAAGTAGGCTATTTCCCCTCAGGTTCAAAGTTGATTATATCATAACCTGTATCTTCTAGTTGTACAACTTCTTGTTCTACCTGGACTAATCCTCTCGTCCATCCCGGAAAATGAAGTTACAACCCAAGAAAAGAATGAAATTCTTTACTAATCCTCTCGTCCATCCTGGAAAATGAACTTACAGCCGAGAAACTTGGCTTTCACAGCCTGCTTCAACCACGGCTCCTCTGGTCCGCCCAATATGTCCAGGGCATGTTTGATTTGCTTTTCCACTCTCCGTTCTGGGTCGCCCGTCAGCCATGAGGGATTCACGAGCCGGCCCTCACTTTCGTACACCAGGCCCGTGTACAAGGCCACGCGCCAGCGTCGCGAGATTCCTGCCTCTTCCACAACTGGAACAAGCTGAAGAGGAATCTTTAAGACCCGCTCGAACTCAGTCATCAAAGTCCATCCGCCTTCTTCTTGTCCATCTTCTTGATGAAGATCTAGGTGATCCCCATCTTGATGAAAATCTAGATCCCCATCTTGATGAAGAAGGTTCCTCTCCAGAAAAAGGTCCGTGTTAATCCTCCTCAAAATCTGATGTCGCATGCGCACCGACGCAACCACACAATTCACAGTCAGATCGGCTGGCCTCCATGCGCGCTCTCCGGTTCGGACCTGAAAAATGTTCAAATTTTTGACAGTGTTGACCATATGCCTTGGCGTCAACACCCAGTAGTTATGATCATGAGCAGAGCTACAATACGTTATGATTCAATTCTTGCTAGAATATTAAGATAAAGATGCTATAGCTATCCCTGAGCAAGTAGAAGCTCATTGTCCTCTACAAGCAGCATCAAAAAAAGTACATGATCATCAAAATAAAAAAGTAGCACTACCGCTTCCCGCAAATCTTCCCGACTAGCGAAATCCGTGTTGAAAAGAAGTGGGTAAACGTTGGTGCCGTCTTTGAGACTCTCGTGATTGTGTCCGAAATGCGAGTCCTCAAGCGTCACTTCGCGAATCGAGATCTCACTGCGGGTTTTCACCAGCTTTGAGGGGTTCTGCTCAAGGAGCGCGGCCGCGCGTAGTCTTGCATCCGCCGCAAGAACCACGGCTGCAGAAGAAGCATTGCCCGACTGTTCAGCACCTAGACGACCTGAAGGGGACGCAGGCGCACCTTGTCGTCTTTCTTCGTCATAGACGAGATGAGCGAACCGCTGCTCCAAGAATTCATCATCATGTGTCTGTTCATCATGTGTCACATCATCATCTTCGGGGCTCACCTGGTCGCCTGTCCCCGATATAGTACCGTCGTCATCGTCCACGGCTTCCCACGTTATCACCCCGAACAAGCTGTGGCGGGAGACAAATCGCACACCTTCCACTACGAGTGGAGCCGGCAACTGTGGACGCATCTCTCCCTCTTCTTCATCGTCTTGAGTAAGAGGAGGATTTCCATCGCCATAGGGAAGAAGATCACCCGCATCACCGTAGAGGGCGCGTTCGCTTTCGGCAAAGAAATCGCTTTCGAGGAGGTGCTGGTCGCCTCTCGAGGCGATTCCGTCATCTAAATTAGCGGATGAAGGTGCGAGGCGACCTCTGTAGCGATCGGTTCGCACCCAGCCACCGGTTGCAGGCTGTTCTTGTTCTTGCCAGCGGGTGGTGCTCCCTATGAGCTCGAGAGTCCATGCTTTGCCGCTGAGCGCGTGCCTGATGGCTTGGGACCGAGCGGAAGATATTAACTCCTCCTCTTCAACAGAAACGTCGACTCCCTCTCCATCGAGGAGTCCTGAGCCTCGCGCCACCTCCGCCTCCTGTCCCGTGGCGGGGTCAGACAGGCTCAACCCTTCGACCAGTGCCAACACGTTGACCATGGCATCCTCCACAACCAGTCGTTTGCTCGGCTGTTCGCGGCTCTCCTCTACAAACTGGGTCCACAAAGAAAAGTCCAATTGCGTTTGCGTTTCGCCTGCACCAGCTCTGGCAATTCCACTAGTGCTACCTCTTCCAGAGTTGTGATGAATAAAGTAGTACTCCAATTGGAGCTGCACGGCCGATACTGTGCGGCGCAACCTCTGCATGTCCATCGTTAGGCAGTTTGACATCCGGATATTAAGCAGTTGCTGCACCCGCTCCGTGCCCATCCCGTAAACGCCCTCAAGGACTGTTCTGACGTTCGTTAGGATCGCTGAGGCAGGCGGCTCGCCTGGACTCGCGTCTGCAGGTCCCTGAAGGTCCGGGATGCTCGTCGCGGCGGGGACCAAAATCTTCAGGACGCGGCGCGCCACTGTAAACTTGGCGGTCGCTGCCCGGACCGCCTCCACCGCGACTTCTTCAGCATCATCCGCAGCGCCCACCGTCCAAGGCGGAAGCGCGTCACGCAGTTTGCCGTCCAGAAACTGCGCCAGCGCCTGCACCAACGACCGGACCGCGGAGTCGCTTCCAGGAAAAGAAATTTTAACGTCAAATGACAGTGGAGAGCTGCTGGTCGTGCTCCTGTTTTGGCGGGCGCCGCTGCGCAAGCGTTGGCTCATCCAGCTGTTGACGCCCTGACAAAGGAGGTAACTCGGGCCAAAAAAGACATTGCTCAGCCTCTGCAGGCTGAACAACTTGTACACCTGCGGCCGCGCGAAGCCGCCCAGGTTCCTGGCGGTCTGCCACACATCGCCCAAGAGCAGTCGAAAGTGCGCCACGAGCGCCTCCGCACGCTGAAGTAGAAAAACAAGCCGCCGATACTGCGACTGCTCCACGTGCTGCTGCTGCTGTCCTACAACTTGTTGTCCCGACTGTTGTCCACCAGTTTGCCGAAGGGGTAGGCCGTGTTGTGAATGACGCAGCTGCGCGCTGATGCCACTTCGAGCAATTCGCTGAAGCGGTAGTCCGCGCGGCTCGCCCTCCGAAGGCTGACCGTGTGTTTGGCGAGGTGGAACAGCGAAGACAGTGACTGCGGCAAGACGCTCGGTGAACTCCGCAAGCACGTCCTCGGGGTTGTCGCCGTATGCGATGAGCCGACTCTGGTGCTGGTCCATCGTGATACTAGAAGAGGAGATCCTCGTCCCTGCTGTTCCCGCAGCGGACCTCAGTCCAGTGGAAGCCAGAGGAGTCGTGCCACCTCCTGTGTCCGAATAAATGAGGCCCTCGGCCGCGTCTAGTGGCACACCAGCTTCTGCCAGTCGCTGCCGCATATACGCGGCTGCGCTGCCGAGTTCGTTCATCATGCTCGCGATGCGCTCGACTGCCTGCACAATGTGCGTCCCGAGCATCCCCCAGCGGAAGTACCGATGCACCGCTGGTTGCGCCCCTCCGAAAGCTCCTTGTTGCTGATGTGCTTGTGCACGACGTCCAAGAGCAGAGGCCCCTCCCGGAGGAGAAGGCATCGCTTCGGCTAGCCGATCGCAAACTCTCCTTGCTGACTCCACATTGTCGAACAGCAGTCCACGAAAGTCTTGCGGTGAGCGCGCCAAGTCTATCAGCCTTCGGGTGTCCTCCCACAGCTGCCGCCGCCGGGCATAGTCTTCGTCCGACCCGCTGACACCGTGCCAAGGGCTCCGGCCAGCACCTCTGGCAGCATCCGCAGCACCCGTGGTCGGTGGAGTGGGGGCCGCTGGCCGGTACCCGGTTCCTGGAGCTGCAGACGACCGAGTACCGCTAGATGTAGATCCTGGACCAGGAAAGGCGGACTGTCGGATCACAGTTGGCGAGAACAACGAGGATTGCCCTAGCGCTTGAGAAGGTCGGGGCGCTGGACCACGGAGAAAACCCACCAGCCGCGACACGTCGGAATCGCTCGCCGGATGCGGCGTTGTAGCAGCGTCGCGCGCGCTCAGCCTGGCGCTTCCCTGCATGGGCCTTCGTTCCAGCCGTGCGGCCCATGTGGCCGGAGTCGGGCTTCCTTCTGCTTGCTGTTGCGGTGCTCCGGATCCGGCAGCGGCGTTCTGCGCGGGCGGCCTTAGGTTTACTTCCTGTTTCTCCTCGTGTGCCATTATTTCCTCCAGACGGACGGCCGGCCCGCCAGTTTGGAATGGAGGCGCGGTTCCTGGGTCATGCCAAACACTCCTAGAAGACCGAGTCACGACGCCTCCCTGAGGCCCGGCTGGGCAATTGGCTCCTGGATCCCCGGCGGGAGTTTTATCAGCAGCACAAGCCGATGAGACTTGGGCCGCAACAATAGCAGGACTCGGTTTCGAGACCACGGGACCATTGGTGGGACAGTCATCACCACCAGGGGACGAAGTGCTTCTGTGAGGCGGCTGCGCGGAGGACGCAGCCGGGGACGGGGAGTTGTCCGACTCATCTTCAAGATCAGCCCAGGCGCCCGGCCTCTTTACTCGCGTGTCCCTTAGAGTTTCTCCAGGCACTCTCACTCGTTTAAGAGGTTCGGGGGATCGGGGTACCATTGCCAAAAACCCCGAGGGAATCGCGGAAGGCTGTGGAGGCGTCTCTCTACCAATTGGCCGGGCTGTAGAGCCAGTGCCGGTGGCTGTCCCTGTCGCCACTTCTCCTGCGGCAGAAAGCTGGGGGTCGGCGGCAGGCTCATAGTTAGCAACCCGCCTTTTCCTCATTTCCAATTCCTTGAGCATTTTTGCACACTTTTCAATTGCGATTTTCTCTAATTCCTGCGCTTTCGCCTTCCTCGAAGCTTCCGTCTTTTGGGCGAGGTTGGTTTTTGCCTCGTTGAGCTTTTTTGTACCTTCTGGATGTACTCGTCTTTGCCGGATCGCCGATTCGTTCCGAGTGTCTCTTGTACTTTTAGTATCTTCACTCCCGCCTGCGCCTGCTGCTTCTCCTACTGCTCCACCTTGAATGTGATGTGCTGTACCTTCTAATCCATCTCCATCACCTCTAGTACGACGGGTCCGGCCGTGAGCAGAACCCGATACTCCAGGGCCAGCAAAAGTTACGCGCTGGAGCCGCAGGCTGCTTTCTTCTTCGGCCTCGTCCCGAAGCAGTCTTTTGGCCTCGTCCCTTCTTGAAGACGCACTTGCCCTTTGCGCATGGGGCTCCTTCTTCGGCGCTGAAATTAACCCTTCTGCAGCTGAAGCCTGTTGTAGTTCAGAAGCGGAGGCTGCTTGCGCAGTAGACAGTGGGCCTGTCGCGGGAGACTCCTCGTGGGGCCCCGAAATCCCTCGGCCATCCGGGTCCGGAACTTCCTGGAGGAACAGCGCCGCAACTAGCGAGTCGCGAGCGAGCAGTTGGGCTAGCGTGTCCGCCTCTGCTTCCGCGAAGT
Organism: Amoebophrya sp. A25; assembly: GCA_905178165.1. NCBI lineage: Eukaryota > Dinophyceae > Syndiniales > Amoebophryaceae > Amoebophrya > Amoebophrya sp. A25. The sequence continues at coordinate 108,579 of CAJINU010000095.1, forward strand.
CGTCGGCCTTTGCTCCATGTGCGGAGGGCGGTCTGCTTGGTCCCCTGGCGGCGTCGAACCCTCCGGCCCCCCGTGCAAAAGGTAGTGGCCAATCATCTGCTTCCGCTGGTCTTGTCCGTTCTTGCGTCTCCGCATCCTCCTTCTCGAGGAACGCCTGCAGCCCGGCCGCGAGCGGGCCCAAGACTGCTGGCAGCACGTTGAAGAGGCGCAGAAGCCCAAGATACGCGCCATCAACGGCCGCTCGGTACTTTTCGACCATTTGTTTAACCTCAACATTCTCCGGCAGGTCTAGAACCCCCTGCAGCTCCTCGCCGTCGTTCTCCGGCACGGCCGCGAGCCGCCGCAGCTCATCAAGCCGAATCTCGATACCACTTCCCGCGTCTACTGCAACGTCACGAAGCGCTACGGGCACATGCAGCCGCAGTGCCTCATTGTACCGCCCATCTCCGTTCTGTCGACCAGATTCGCGGCCGAGGCGGCTTGCGGCTTCAAAGTGTTCCTCGCTCTTCATCGCTGCCTTCGCTACCACCTGGAAGGCGGCAAAACTCCTCTCTGACAACACCCCTGCGATGCGGTTTTCGCGCTCCAGTTGTCGGACTTTCACCTCCCGGCTCTCTTCGGGTTGAGCCCGTTGCCATTGTAGCTCGGCGGCCAGGCGTTTATGCGTGGCTTCGACCTTGCGATGGAAAGTGTCGAGCTGGCCACGCAGCCCCGCCCACAGGGAGCTGACCAATGTTACGCCTACCGGGTGGCGGAAAACCCGGCTCATGTCGAGGGCCTGTGCCTGATCTTCTCTAGTACAACTTCTACTTCCAGTTCTAACATTTAGATCACCAGAAAGACCAGCTTGATGTGATTGGCCGGCAACGATGCCCCCACTACCTTGACCCCCAAGGACTGCACCTCCACCACCTTGGCCTCCATCCATACCTTTCTCAACTTGTTGACCTTGGCCTTCCGCGTGCTGAGCTCCCAGCCCATCTTTGAGAATGTTGATTTCCGGCAGAAGAATAGCGCTGGTCGAATCGGCGTGCGTCTCCGTTGCGCGCTGTAGTGCGAAAATTAATCTGGCGCGCAGCGAAGGCGCAGACTGGAAGCTTGCGGGGTCGGCGTCCTGAGAGATGTCCGTCAGCGTCGCTCCGAGCACTTCTGCGTCCGCTTCCAGCGCGTCCAGAGCTGTGCAGGGCCTGGTGGCACTTCGGGTTCCAATCGTGCTAGGCTCACCCAGCAAGAACTGCGCGCCAGAAGAATTCTCTGCCAGATTTCGCTTCACACCCAGCCACTCTGTGTCTTGCCGCTCTTTGGCGTGCTCGCTATAGTCAATCCACCTCTTCACCGGGCTCACGAACTGGTACGTGGTGCCCACAAGGTCCGTCATGTCGGCTGCATTCAGGTGCGCCATGGTGATCAGTCCGCTGCCGTCCTGTGCTCCGCTTCCACTTGCCGTTGCGGCTGCTGCGGACTCTTTCTCATTTTCTCCACCTCTCTTTGCCTTTTTTCCAGCGACTTTCTTGCCACCGCCATGCGCCTTTCCTTCTTTTGCAGTTTTTTCTATATTTGCGGCGGCGCCTTGTCCTTGTCCTTGAGCACCCGCGACCAATGTAGTCTGTGCGCCGTTGCCCTGTTTAGTTACCCTTTCGTCCAAAACCACGGCGACCCCACTGCCCGGGTCCACCTCGGTAAAGCCCCGCAGAAGAAACGCGCCGCCGCCAGCTTCGGGGTCCACCGCCTCGCGCTTACGGTCGCTGGCCACCAGTCTCGCCTTCAATTCCGTGGCCGCCGCCGCAGCCGCCAGCTGCATACCCACCAGACCCAGAGAGAGCTCGCGCAACAGTTCTCGACTATGTGAGGAAGATGAAGAAGATCGCTTTTTGTGTTGTTGTAGTTCTCGCTCGTGAAGAGCTTCATCTTCCTGGCGCGCAGACATTTGCAGCGCCTTTTCCCAAAAGGCCGCGTGCGCGCCAACGACCGCGCGCTCCAGTGCGTTCTCTTCCGAGTCTGATACACCAGGAAGTCCAGCAGGACTTCCTCCTACTTGTCCTCCTAGTGCAACATTTTGGAGACTGTCGAGGGCGTCTCGCTGGGCCCGCCAGGCCTGTAGGACCGCACCAGCGATGCCCAGCGGCGCCAGCAAAGAACGCCCCTCCGCGAGCAACGCCGTCTGCTCCCAGACCGCTTGAAGGCGCGAGCGCTGCCGCTTCAGCGTTTGCTCCACGAGTAGCTGCGCGGCCGAGCGCAGTCGCCGCGCGCACTGTGAGACCTGGTGCATCCTCGTCCCCGCGTGCTCTTCGAAGTTGTCACTCGCGAAATAGTCTTTCGTCGGCGTCCCCAACTGCACAACATCTTGGCTACGGTGAAACGCGGTTCCTCCAGCTTGGATTCTTTTTTTGAGATACCCCTTGCCAGCATGCAGAGGAGTCTGGTTCGCCCACGGCGCTACCTCCTCCGAAACCTCGAAAGGCCTTTCTTTTTGAAGAACATGACTCCGGACGCTGTATGTCTCAGCGCTACCGACACGCCAGTACTTCCCGTCGGGACGCAGGACGGATTCTACAATTATCTTCTCCTGCTTTTGTTGTCCTTGTTCTTGACCCTGTTTCGTTTTTGAGGTGTAGAAGATGCGCTTGAGAAAGTTGCCCGCGACAGATAAATACCTACGACGGGGTCCTTTTCCTGCTGCGCCCGGATCCCCTTTTGGGCTTGGCAGTTCTTTTATCGGTAGGTGATGGTGCTCCCACATCGGTGCGTAGCCCCCATGCTGCAAAAGGACAAAGGCGCCGCCTTCCCCATCTGCATTTTCTCCACTTTTCTGCCATGCTGTTTTTGCCATCACCAATGCGGGCTCTATGCACAGGAGAGCCTTTTCATCCGTATCTGGGAGGCCGCCAGAAGCAGCGCTGCATCCAGGCGTTTGGGCAGCGGTAGCGGCAGCGCTCCCACCTGTTCGTGTTCTCCCGCCGGGAACTGGACCCACCTCTTCCATGTAGACCCGGCTCTCTGGCGAGCGGAAGTCGAGATCGATGAAGAGCCAAGTTCGCGCCAGGTCGGCGGCGATTCTGTTCAACTCTTGTCTTATGAATTCCGCCAACTGCGCTTCGCTGCGCCAGCACGAGCCGGTTGAACCTTGGGAGGCCAGCGCGTTGCCGAGCCGGTGCCGCACCTTCTCGAACAATGCGAGGCCGGCCATCTCCTTTTTGACAGTTGTACTTGTGTTCTCCTCGTCTGTGGCAGTTGTATTCGCCTCCAGCAGCAACCGGGGAAAAAGGTGTCTTACTACATGGTCCGCGATGAGGGGACAGTGCGTATGCCACGGCGAATCAGAGGACGCCCAGCTCTGCCACTGCTTTGCCACAAATGGCCTCAGCCGCGTCTCGAAGTTCGTGCTGTTTAGCCGCTTGTCCTGCGTGAAATACCTAGTGCGGATCTTCGTCACGTGTTGGATAAAAAACGGATGGGCCTCAGAAGCGCCTGTTCTTGTGGCTGGTTGTGGTTTTTCAACGCGACGAGTGTCTTGCCATGGCGCGGTGCTTTGCCGAGTGTCTTCACCTTGTTTTTGAGCTTGACCTTGATGCCCTGGTTCTTGAACCTGATGAACTTGCTCTTGAGCCTGATGACCTTGTTGAGCTTGAGCTGCTTTCTTCGAAGCCGCATCGATCTGCTGAAGGATCGAGTGCCTTAGCTGGGAGGCTTCTGAGAGTCGGCGAACCGCGAAGTCGCGGTCCCAGGCTCGGTGCTGCTTCCACTCATGCACCGGCGTCTCGCCGACCTGCTTGGAGTGATCGGAGCTCAGGGCCACGACGGGGGCCCAGTCGAGCTCCGCGAAGAAATCATCACGAAACAGCTCCACCATCATTTGGTACACATCTGCCGCCACACGACTGTCAATGCCCAAAAACGACGAGCCACCTTCTCCAGATGCCGCAGCGAGCAGATCCGTCGTTCGTTGGGGAATGTGAGCCACGTCGGCTGAAAAACGCGAATCCAAGGCGAGAAAACGGATTTTGGCGGGCTCTGCAACTGTCGTGGCGGAGGGTGCGGGGGCATTGGGTTCGGACGCAGCGTCAGCAGGGACTGGCGCAGTCGCTGCGGCAGAAAAATCTGCGGCAGAACCCGCACCGGAAGCTGCGCCAGCACTGGCGCACGCGCCATCGGACGGAGCACCATCCCCCGCGTCGCTTCCGTGAGTTTCTCCTGCCGCGCTAGCAATAGGCGATCGCCAGAGGGTAGCAGCAGCAGAGGCAGCCATGGAAGCAGCAGAAGATGCGGCGTGACTACCAAAACCAAGTACATGAGAAAAAGCGCTGTCATTTGTGGCAGACCTTGGACCTTGGATCTTGCGCGTCTCTGGCAGGTTGAAGCCCAAGTTGAGCAGAGTTTGCGCGTGAACCAACAGGGTCCTCACGTGGGTTTCGCGGTCGCGCTGTGCTTGCTTCAGCAGAAAGAGGACCGGCGCGAGATGCTTGTCCACTACTTCGCGTTCCGAAGCCTGCTTCAGGGCACGATGCGGATCCGCTCCAGCACCAGTGGTTCTCGGTGTGCGGCCACGGGCCGCGAGAACTTTGCGTTGTTTCTCCACGATGTCCGCGCGAACCAGCGCGAGCTTTTTGCGCAATGCGTTCTGCGTTGCGGTCGACGCGGCCTCCGCCAGCACCAACTCCTTCAGGAAAAGCATCTTCTTCACGATGACGCCAGTCACCCTCTCGTAAGTTTCGGAGTCCATCAACTTCTCAATGTCATAAGTGCAAGGAGGACCAGCAGGAGAGGTGTCTGGGCCTTCGGCTTCCGTGCCCTTCTGCGCGCCGGCATTTCTGCACGCCAAATCTGACGGCAAGGAGAGAGGCGTCAAGCCTTTGAGGCTGCAGCGTGACGGATCATCGTCTGAGGATTCACAAGAGCCCAGTCCGTAAAGCTGACTCAGAGTCCCGCTTTGCGCGGCCAGTGCGCGATCGATATTGAGCAAGAGTTGCCGTTTCTCTTTATCGAGGCGAAAATCCTCCACCATTTGAGGTTCGGCAATTTCCTCAAAATGTTGACCGGGGATTGGCGTGTTGTCTTCTTGTTTCCTCTGTGGCTCCTCCGAAGCAGCAGCCGATGCAGCACTTGGCCCCGCCGAAGCTGCAGTAGCTGCATCTCCTCCATCCGCCGAAGCTGCAGTAGCTGCATCACCTGCACCTGAAACCTCCTCAGCTCGACGTTCACCATTGGCTTTTTCCTTCCTAATCGTAAGAACTCTTCGTTTGTGCAGTTTCTTCAGCTCTTCGTATCCTGCGTCGAGCACTTCAGCAAGTTTGAAAAATCCTCCCCCCAAAAGGTTCGTCGCCAGCCCGTTTCGCTGATCGATGCTCGGTCCCGCCGCAAGCGCAACCATCTGCGCATCGAGGAAGGCCGGGCTCTGCAGAATGCGCTCAATCAGGTCCAATTGTCCCTTGCCGGAGTCGACGGAGGTGGCAGGAATCGATGGAGACGGATTTGGACTCGGCGAAGTTGCACCGGGCGAGGAACTACCCGATGCCCCACTTGCAGTTCCCGCCCCACGTGTCTTTGGTTCTGTTTTTGTTTGGAAGTTTTGAATTTCCTGAAGGCCGCCGCGCACACGGAAGTAGGCCAAAGCCTCGTTTGTCGCCAAAGCTACGAGGTTCGAGTTGCTGGAGCCCGGGTGCTCAATCGATTTTGTGCTCTCCAGCCGTTGGAAAGAGGGAAGAAGCCAGCGCAAAGCCTCCGGGCCGTCATCTTCTGCGCTTCCCTCCGACAGTATTGCGCCAACCACGCCGGCCGAGGACATCGTCGTGATCGCGCACTGGGACTGCATCTCACGACTCTCGTGGGCTCCGAAGGTATCTCGCAGTCGCAAGAGAGCTTGCCTTTCCTCTCCTTGGCCTACACCATGAGCCGCGGCGCCAGAAATGTTTTTCCGTATATTGTCCAGTGCACCAAACGATTTTCCGCGCTCCTCCATCAGGCCGAAAAATTGGCCCAATAGCGACGCTGCAGTGCCCGAATTGGGTTGCCGCTTGGTGACCTCTTCACGTTCTTGCTGCTTGGGACCCAACACTTTTGGAGCGATATTAGTTGGTCTCAACACCTCTTCGGCACCGGCAATTATCGCTGCTGAATGAACACTGGGACTGCCCAATCCCGGTGATGAAGAACCACTGGCCGACCCGCCAGGAGGCACTTCTTGTACTAGTACATCCTGGACTGGTGCACCAGTACCTAAGCCAGTATCCGGCGCGACAGGGTCAGGAGCGGAAGAGACGCATGGTGCTGAGCCTTCATCACGCACCGCGCCTGGAAGCGGAAGGGAAGCAGTGGCGACATGGGATGCCACTTGCGCGACGAGAAGAACGAGATATCGAGTCATTCTAAAAAGGGTTGTACTTGAAAGAAAACAGGAAAAATATATGGATACAAATAGTACATGTACAAGTAGATACAACAGGCAGGCAACGCCGGAATACAAATACTAGGTCCTCGATTAGGCAGAAGAAGTCGTAGTTATCATTAACAATAAATCGGATTGAACAAAGAAAACGACAACGAGGAAACGAGGAAATAAAGGTAGGCTATCTTATATTACGGATTGCCGGGCAGGGATTGGAGGATTTAGCTTTTAGTTACAATGATTAGAGGAGTTCACTTGCCTACACTCAACAAGAATCAAGGCGCTCAACAAGAATCAAGGAAAATGGCTCAAAATGAAGCGTCTTGTTCTTGTCCAAATAGCGGCATATTAAATCAAGAGCGTTGTTGCAGGTTCATTCATTTACCTGGTCTTGAGGTATCTTTTGACGTAGATCAAAAGGTCTTGCAATCATGTACAGATTAATTTTACTTTCAAAAGACGTTATTGCTATCTCCCTTTATTTATTCTTTGATCTACTTCTTGCTTCTTCATTCATTCACGCCTTTTTTTTGGTGCCTGGGTCTACTTCTACAATTTCCTGCAATACCAATAGTTCCTCCTTCTAGTAACTATATGCGTCTTCTTGTCCTTCTAGTGCCTATAAGTGTCACGTCGAACTCTTGGATGAAGATGAAGGTGCAAAGACACGAAAATGCGTCATTTTTCTTAAGGAAGGAAAATGCCATAAGGAGTTTCGAAATGAATCTCCAATGAAAACTAGGGACTATTTGAGTAGATAAGTCTTACAGGTCTTATAACGATTGATAAGGTCAAAAAAAATGAAAATTTCTCTAGCGATTTCTTTGCAATGAAAGCGAAAGCGTTCTTAGTTTGTTGTCTCTGCAGATGATGAATGAATGGTTTTGAAATATATATTTATATATACACAGTAGTCGAATGTTGAAGATGAGAAGGATTTCTAGGTCTTTCGCTTTTCGTGGATCAGGAGGATCTTCTTCATTCTTGACATCTGGCGGGCATTCTCTACTGCCGCTGGATCTTCTGGAGATTTCCATGATCACTTCTACTTCTTCACTTACTTCTGGAACCTTTTCCATGGTCATCGCTTAGATCTTGTGCTGCATGCACCACTTTCTTAGTTAGATCCTGTGCTGCATGCACCACTTAGTTAGATCCTGTGCTGCATGCACCACTTAGTTAGATCCTGTGCCATGCACCACTTAGTTAGATCCTGTGCTGCATGCACCACTTACACTTAGTTAGATCCTGTGCTGCCTGCGCCTCTCGTCCTTCTAGATCTTGTGCATGCACCACTCTTATTTGGTTGTATCCAGTACCCTTCTCGTCCGCGATTCGAGTTTCTCCTGAAGAGAGTCAGTCAGTTCGTTGTACAAATGAGGAGGGGCAGGGGAACGAAAGATGCAGCTGCTTAATATGTGCATTGACTATTTGTTTATGATTGATGCTGTTTTTTTGCGTTTTCGGTTTTGCTGGGTAATCGCAATCTTCATTCAATGCTTTCGCCGGTGCCCTGGAGAGCAGCGATTGGCATTGCCGCAGTGGAGCTAGTACAGCGCTCTGTGAAACGAAAGTTTCACAAGGGTCTTTCTAGTAAGGTTCGCAAAATGCATAAATGTAATCAACTGAAGAGAAAGCTGTATCCTTGTATGAGCGTCTTCAAAAAAGCATGTGATTCCAAAAATTGTATGTGTGCCGCGCGTCCTAGGAAAGTGTCTAGAGACTGTGTAGAAAAAGCAAAATTGACGTCAACCCTATAAAGACGTGTTCTTGAAGCAGGTGTTGATGTCGATGTCGACGCGACTATTTTATGAAGCAAACTGTTGGCCATTTCTGTCACTATTGCATCTTTGCTTCCGGTACTATCACTGGTACTGCTGCCTCTACCAGTATTTGATCCTATCGCACCTTTCCCTGCTTGACCCCCAGCATCACCAGCTGTATCAATCACAGTCCGCCTTCCCTCCTCAAATGAAACACGATCATCACCAGCCACCTCGATTCGTGCCGACTCGTATGGAGCATAGGAATCTTGGAAACTCGAAACCAGAACTACGCGGGCAAACAGATGCAACAGATTTCGACTCGGGTCGCATGCTAGTCTGTAGAGCAAGGTGTTTCGTCTTGGATCCTCTGGTTCCGTTGGTGATGCTTTGAATGTGGTTGTACTAGAGCCTCTTGCAGTTGTAACTTGATTTGATTGCTGCTCCTGCGTGGCCGGTTCTTGTTGATCATCTTCCTTTCCAAAACCCACACCACGACCAATTAATATAGCACTACTTTCAACAGCTGCAACGGTGTCAGTCATAGCTAACTCATCAAGACTCGCGCATTGTCGCATCCTATTCAGCACCCACATCCCAGTCTTCACGAGTGGCGATACGTTACGCTGGTAGCCAAGATGCGGCGACGATAGCGTCATAAAAAGGCCAAGGCGCGCTTGGAGGCTGGAGGACTCCGATTAGGGGTTGCGATTGCCGATTGGAAGGAGAGGGAGACAAGTTTAGACGCATCTTATTTCATCTAAAGTTTCTTGCATCTTTACAAGCCCATGGATTCTTCCAAATTAATAATTGAGTGAGGACAACAACGAGAACGACGATTCAATAACCATAAAAGTGAGCCAGACATGCGCGCACAACCAAGCCTCCAAGACTGTGTGCTATGAAGCTTATGCGTCGAAGGGTACTAGGTCTAGACACCTCGCCTTTTGATGTGTCACTCGAAACATCGATGTTCCATTCCTCTAAAAACTGCGCAACTTCATCAGCCAAGCGTCGGCCCATCACCTCAATAGACTCCTCCGTCAAGTCCTCATTTGCAGAAGAGCATAGAAATGCAGCATCAGGAAAATGAACTGCTAAGAGATTTCGTATCAGTCGTAGGTCCAAAGAATTGCCTTGAAAGCCGTGAACTAGAACAAAGAGATGGAGGCCACTAGAAGTGGTTTCGTTCAAGGTTCCCTTCGTCAAAGAGGAGCCGCATGAGCAAGGTATCATGTCAGCCATCTCGCCTTCGCTCTTCAAGCACATATCCTGCAGCTGCCGTTCCGTGAGATTGTTGTAGAGATGTTCTGTCATAGGGTTGAACTTGTTCCTGTTGTTGACCAGTGCCGCTGGAGCAGCAATAGTGCTGCTTCGTGTGGGGTTGAAGATACCTTGACTCACTGAGACGACCTCTTGATCTTGTTGTCTTGGTATAGTACTCGCTATCTTCTCAGCATCGCTAAGCTCTTGTCCGATTTCTACTTGTCGTAAACCTCCGTCTTTCGGTTTCAGACCGCCTCCTTTACTATTTTGTCCTACAATGCCAGTGCTCGAACAAGTTGTCTCCTGTTCCACTAGCGAAGCCGATGAGGACGATGACGCGCTTCTCAAATCTGACGAGGCTAGCATTTTCGTGTCGAGGCGTGTTAGCTCTTCCTCGTTCATAGAGGGGGTGCGCGTTCGTAGACTTTTCTGCACCGGACGAAGACTCGAGGAAAGCTCTTCGGGCGTTAGATTTGGAGGAAAATCGTCTATAGGTATAGGGCGCAATTTATTACAAACTAGCACCTCCAATGAATAGACTTTTACTGCTCCATGGTTGTTGGTGCCCTGTCCCTGCATCAAATGATTATGAAAAGACAACCATCGGAGATCTTGGTGATCCTGAATTTCACAATTCCATCCATAATGTCCCCACCACGCTGATGTTGTCCTCGAAATCTAGCAGACCTATAGCAGAAAAAGCTCCTTCAAGATCTACCTTTAGCATCCCAGCCGCGTCTTGATCTTGATGTTGCCTCTCCCTTTCTGCAGCTTGGTTACGATCATATCTTGCTTGGAGAATTTGCTTCACGTCCTCCGATCGCAGGTACTTTTGCACAAAGACAACTGGTTGCAATGTATCGCGAGAAATATTAGGGTTGTTAGGTTCTGGTTGAGTTGCCGGAAGCGCTTGCCTACCAGCAGCTGCATCATCAGCCTCTCTCGATTTGGCATTGTCCCCTTGTCGTGTAGAAGCCCTTGATGAAAAACTGTTCCCTGCGAAAGCTGTTGCACCACCAGCCAGGTGATTCGCCGGACATTTTTCTGCTTCCTGATTTTGCCTCTCACCCGAACTGAAGGCCCTCTGTGCACCCTCAGGTGCTAGGAGACTATTGTTGGGAGAAAAGAATAAGTTCTTTATGCTAGTACTATTGCTCTGCCTCTGCCCAGCGGACTGCCTTCTAGTCTCTCCAGGACTTCGTGGAGAGTCTTCGCTGGACTTCTTCTTCGTTGGAGGTGAAGACACAGGTTCTTGAGAGGACCACAAGTAGGATACAGCACACGATTGCACTTCCAATCTTAGGCGATTCGCTATCTCAGTATTTCGTTCTCCCATTCCGTCAATACTGCAGCTGGAGGATGTTCTTCTGCCACTTTCATGTTGATTCTGCTTGTCTGACGTCATCATCTTCATGTCAAACACTTGGCGCACGCTTTTTTGTCTTGCTCGTTTTTGTTCGCGTATTTCGTAGGCGATCCTGCAGAGCATGCTCATCTGCTGCACGCAGTACGGGAGCATCGTGCAATACTGCTGCCAGAGGAGTAAGTGGTCTCTTGCTTGCATTGAAATTAGGAGAGGATAAGAGGAAACGAAGGTGGAATGAGTGTCATCTCTGCATACCAGCCTAGAGCACCTTGTCATGTGTGTGTCCCTGTCGTGGTGCAACATAACCACCTTCTAAGAGTAGACATTATTACAAGTTATGGAATTCACCAACCTAGAGTATCTACATAGAGTGCCAATTATACATTTGTTCATGAGAGCACACCCACTACATTAAGAATTGTCATAAAGTAACATCAGCCCCACTCGACGCAGAGCTCGTGGAAGAATCTTTATCCAGCATTGCCCTCTGCTTTGCCAAAACAGACAGCATCACCTTCCCTAGCGGATACTGTGAAGGCATGGAAAGAAGCGAAGTACGCACAAAGCGCTCCAGCCAAGCTTGTAAGGTGGATTGCCATTTATTCCTTTGAGGATTAGACGGGTTCCTAAAGGTTCCTAAAAGAAAGTCTCTATTCAGTCGGTTTCCATAGTATAACAAATGGAAATATTTGATTTATTGTTATATGTATAAGATATAGAACAAGAAGGTTTTCGGACGACGTAATAGTAATACCTGGTGTATGTAAAAAGTAGTTATTCCTAAGAACCTGAGCGGTCCGCCATAGGTTGGCTTCTGCTGCAGTATCCAGAGGTACAACTCTCTGTTCCTGCCGAAAGGCAAGTCCCGCACAAGCATGTACACAGACAGAAGCGACACTAAAATGCGCATCGTCGAACTCCAAGGGTAAGTAGTCGCCGATCGGTGAATAGGACGATGGAGAACTACCTGGAGGCGCAATATTCGTAGTTCTCGGAGGAAGAGCCACGCGAACGCGGGTCGTCGATACTTTACGGAAGGTCAGCTGTGGTGCCGCCCGTGAGCTGTTGGCGTTGCAGTTGGTATTGTCTTTACCATTACTGGATCCAGAACAAGCTCCTGCAATTGCTCCAGAAGCTGCAAAGGCCTCAGCGTGTCTAGAAACGAATCGGTCAGCACCTCCGAAATTCCGTAGGTCGCAGAAATATAGGTCTACAGTCACCAGGCATGTAGTTGGTGTTTTGACACAAGTTGAATTCGCATGAGTGGTCGTATCACAATCTTCACCAGTCATTAATATGGGTCGCCACAATCGAAATACGCACACCTCGTTCAACCTCACTTCTTCCTCACAGTAACGAACTAGGAATGTTCGAGAGACGAAGCCTGTACGTGTCTTCTCATCTATGCGAGCCGGTCGCAACCAATGCATATCTGGCCGTGGAGCTTTCTTCGACGCTTTTTGAAGATTCCGGCTATTCACAGCACTGCCACCAATATGGTGAACAGCGACTGGTGTTCCTTCTGGCTCGGAGTCCTCTATGACACCATTTGTCTTACTTATTGTTGAAGATGTGGCCGTCTTGTCAACAAAAGGAGTACTCCTCGAATCACCAAGATTCCTTTCTGCAGCAGGCGTTTTCTTGGAGGTGCTCAACATCCCTAGATGCAAGAGTTCATCCGGTATCGGAGAAGTTCTCGACGTCCTGGACACTTCTAGAGGCTTTTTATCGGGTGACGATAAACCGCCGTCGTCTGTTTTTAGAGCTCACCCTAGTACTCCGTCTCGAGATGCATCCGACCTAGGCGCCGTTATTTCCCCCTAAAAAACAGACTTTCTCAGGATGTTGTCTTTCAAAAAGATTTTGGATTAATAGGGGAAGCCTTGAAGCCTTAAGTCTGGATCTTTTTTGGCGGGTTTTTTCGGGGACACCGAATGTGAAAGACCAGCATTTTCCCAACCATTCTCTCTGCTACTCTGATGTCGATTCAGTGCGGAAAAGTGCGTAGTACAGCTCGCCCCCTCGATGTGCACGGAGAGGTAGTAGAGACCTTGCTGGAAGAGATCGATGTTGCGAAAGTTCTCGAGGTGAACCGCAATCTCAATGGCTTCTTCGAGAACGGAAGACATAATTTCTTTGCTTCGGATAAATAAGGTCGTGTGGAGGTTGGTTCTCCTATCTTGGCTACTATCATGACCATGAGTCACGTTCATCGGACCTAATATATATTTCACTTTTCCACCAGTTGGAACTACATATTCGGCTTTCTTTGTACTTGAAGGGCTGCTCATCTCTCTACTTGATTGTTTTCGCACCGAAAAAACCGAACAAAGAAGGAAGATGTGGTAGAGGTAGACCTAGAAGTAAGTTAGTCTTCAGTATTAGTAGAAGACTTTCCTGGGGAAACGGAACGCGGGCTAAGGACGAGCAGAGGGAGAGGCCACATCAAGCCTCATCCTATCACATTTTTTTTCACTCTATACGACATGATTGAAGACATCAAGCTTCAGACTAGAAAGTGACAACTCTCAATCCTCCCGCTACTTGCATTTCGCTCAATTCTACTCAAAAACAGTGTTGATTGCAGCATTATCACGTTCACGTTCTTCGAGAAGTTGTATTAGACAGATTCTTGGAGCGTCAAAAACATACAGTCGTGCACGTGCACATTCCAGCATCATAACAGCAATGCCAGTACTCGTAGTGGTCTCAGTGATGTAACGCTTTGGATCTTCTGCTTCTCGAATAGGAAGTATGCCTTTGATGGCAGAGGATGAAGGAAGTGAGAGTGCTTGTTTCGCTTTCGGTTGAGGCCTAACTGCTAGGAACAAAAAAATCTCTGTTGTCATGCTAGTGCTCCTGCTCCTGTACGGGTACCCTATCAATGGTTGCCACTAGAATCCGCAAAAATTTGAAAAAATAGTTGACTCCGGCTCCGCCATAATAACATTGGCGCACTACCGCTTTGGTCTGCAATCTTGACAGTACAAGTTTCACTTCTTGAAGTGAAGATTTTGCCTTGTTCTCACAGCCCCCAATCTTCCCCAACCTTGTTGCGTTTGAAGAATTCTGATTTTGCCTGTTTTTCATCCATTTCTCCAACATGAAGAGCTGCGCTGGATCGAAGCCGCTTGTAGAGTTGCTTATCTGCCTTAAGATTAGCGCTCTCCGCAATTTCATGCTCCAGCAAGCTGCATCCTTGAAAAGTATGGCAGAGTACCGCGGCCATACGCTTCAAGGATGCAGTCAAAGATGCTGCATTAGCATTAATAGCTACTGTAGCTTAATAAGAAACAACGTGCGTTTTGTCGCATCCATGCGACGCACCATTTCCCAACAGAAATAAGGCGACGGACCATCACGAAAGCGATCACTTCCTGCCACCCACTTGTTACATTAGAGAGATCTTAAGCCAGGTTTTTAGGTATCTACAGGTTGCTGTTCGTTTTTAGGAGGTTGAGGTAGGTGTATGTTAACTAGAAAGGCGAGCAAAAAACTAATAGATCAAAAATGAAACATTATCCTGCATTAAGCAGAGTTGCAGCACCTACTGCTCCTGCGTTCATCTTCAGGAATGTAGAACTAGGATTCCCTTGATAAATGCAGCCCTGGCCTTAACGAAAATGTGTTCTTGCAAACTCTGGGAAATCAGGAAGGTTACTGTCGGGATCGACGTAGAGAGCCAACCACAAGACTCTGTCTACATTAGCTCTGCCATTATATGACTCCATGTCGCCTGCAATCTCTCTTGGCTTTGGATGTGTTTTTTCCAACCACTCTTCCGCAGTGTCTGCAATCTTTTGCATTTTTTGCGCCTCTTGTTCTACCAACGCTGCATCGTACGCGGGGACATGATTCTCAACGTCCTCCTCAACATTTTCATTGTATCGCTCAAGAAAATCAAAATCCTTAGAAGAAGTTGCTGTTGTTGTCGTTCTCCCTGCATTTCTGATCTCCTCCAACTTTTTATCCCACTGTTTGCTTGTGATCTTGTGGAGTGTTTTTTTTACGTCGTGCTTCAACGCAAAATCTATGTACATCGCGGACGCCCACTTGTGAAAAAGGTGTGTAATAGGTTCAGCTTCCAAGATCCAGTCTGGTAGTCTATCGCTCAGCAACAGATTCATGTCAAAAAGCTGGCGACCGGTGGCCCCGTCGGCGATGGCTTTTACGATTTGGTTGCGAACGGGTTTTCGTTCCTCGCGTTCCAAGGCCTCTTTGAATCCGGAAATTTGCAGCAGAGAGAGCAGCACATTTATGTTGCATTTTTTCATTTCGGTTTGCTGGGATAGATTCGCAGTAGTTGTGCCAGCCCACTCGCCCAGTCGTTTGGCGTCTTCTAGTCGATCTAACTCGGAAAGCGCACGTTCTACCAAGCGTCGACTTTTGGACGAAAGCTCATCATCACCTGTGCTTGATGATGCCTGGAGACGTTGCCACAGGCTGTCCAGAATGTCAACGCTACAGCCGCTTCGCCATTTTGCTTCATCTGCGAAAGCCTTGTCAGCTTGGTTGAGCGCCTCAATCGCAGAAGGTTTGAGAAAGCCAGAAGGAATAACGTTCTTGTTCAGAACTTCATCTAGTGTTCGTTGCTTTGCGCTCATGTCCTCAGTACTTCTGCCCGATTCGTGTTGGAGGTCATCTCCGCGTGAACCAAGTCCCATGGGGGAAGCACACTGGACCACGCGGAAGCTGTAGAACAACAGCAAAAGCGATGTTGTTGGGATCACGATCATGTTGCTGCGTCGTGCTAGCGCCATCTTCTTCCTATTTTCGATTCCGATGAGAGGACTCATCAAGAATAACAAGAATCACCAGAATGTTGTCTGTTGTAGATGTAAAATATATCCAAGAGACACGACGAAGCGACTGGAAGTTCAGGAATCCAGTTCATTCCTTATAATTCTCATGTTCCATTACTACAAAGATCCAGATGTTCATTCCGGATTTCTTCATCTACTATGTATTGTTCATCGTTTAAAAGCTGTGACTAGCTGGATCACATGGAGCTCAAATGCGGGTAACAATGATACTATATGATTGTAGAGAAAGGAGAATTTGATTGGCGCACTGATCTCCTTTTCCACGACCCTACTAGCACTGCTAACTCTTTCGAAGCAGCTCGAAAGGGATTTATGCCTCTCGCTCTAGTTGCTGCTGGCATTTGCTGGCTGAAGAAGGGCCAGGAAGTGATCGACTTCTGGGAGTTCTTTTCTGATTCCATCAGAAGGAGCTTTCTGCAACAGCTGCTCTAAGAACTGTAGTCTTTGAAACGACAGAAACACAAGAGAGACGAACAGCTTTTCGTCTAGCTCTGCCTCCACCCGGCCTCAGAGAAGCGGCGCTTTCCTCTTCTTCTTATTTTTTTGCTTCATATTTTTTTTGAAAATGTCAAGAGTTGGAGCCTCAACTTCCCTTGCGTCTACCCTCTCACCCACGACCTTCTTTTTTCCCTTCTTTTTCTATGTTGTTATATGTTCCTTCATCTACCTAATTATGCACTACTCTACTTCTCAGTTCCTTTTTTAGATCGGCTCTAAGTCAAACTCTCGAAGATCTTTGAAGAACCTTGCTTTTTGCCTAGTTGCCATAGCCATCTATATTGCCGGCGCGAAATACAAACTTAGACAGCAACTCCCGCGCTAGACTTCCCGCCGCTAGAAGTATACCAAGGACGAGGAGATTTCTCGCCTCCACTGCCTGCCATTAGCAGCATCAGCTACACGCATATCTCGCTCTAAAATGTATGTCGTTACGTTTCGGCACATTTGAGATGACTCTCATGTCATCTGCACCTACGTTTCTTATTCCAACTGTTTCTTCGTACGAACCTACTTATGCTTATGTTTATGGCACGATTTTGACTTCGCCTTATCTATGTATATCTTACAAGCTTTTATGAGTCACTATTGTATCTGCTATAGAAGTCACCCACAGGGTTGTCCTAGTGCGACTTTTGAGCAACATTTCGAACTCATTTCCCTCCTCTTACGCGGGAGAGTTCAACATCACTCTATTATCTAGTGTTGGATAGGATAGGAGGTGGTTCGCCGTCCACAGTGTGACCTGCATCATCGAGCGAACATTTGCAGCCACAGAAGGACTACCAACTTTCATTTACTCGGCAAGTTCCCAGGTCTTCCTACAACAACGTCTTCTATAGCGTCAGAACAACTGAAGCTGCAGAGGGTAACGTTGACAAATATACTTTCTTTTAAACCTAAATCTAGAAAAATCAGTAAAAGATAGTGACCCATCCCTAAGATGATCTTACTTAATCTTAGACTAAGATCGATGCCCTACTTAATCTGCACAATACAGAGCAATGCAGTTAATCTTGCACAAAGTTCAGTGCAGACTGCCTTATGGGCGTCACAGATGGCATACACGTTGGATCTCACGCAAAGATTGGAATAGCGAAGCAGTACGGTTACGTATGTTGTGGAAAGTTACAACTTAACAAGAATTAGCCCTAAACGAGAGACTTAGACAACGAGCCCCAACTGCATCCGTTAAAACAGCTAAGACTTTAGTAAACAGCGCGCTTAGGTGTGACGGGACAGCCTTTTACTTTATTTACGCAAGCGGAACAACTTAACTACACGACCCCGCGCCTCACAACGCAAGGCTTCAGTTAAACAAACTTACCGTAACAAACTTTTTTTTTGTTATTAAAATAAACGAGAAAACAACCACTGAAGGCGACCTTTGCCTTTTTTATTTTTTCAGCTTAGCCTGCTTATGCAATTAAGTAATCTCGCACAAGTGAGTCCTAATAAATAAGTCCACCCTTTTCATCATCGAAACCCTCGTTCTTGCTGGCGACGTTCATCATTGAGTACTTGATGATGAACACCATGGAGCAACTTTCAAACTCAGAGAGACTCCAATATCTTCTAGAGAGCCACGTCAGAAATAGAGACCCAGCACTCAAAATACCCAATCCCAAAGAACTACATTTTGCTCAATGAGTGTGACATAGTCCATATTATACGAAAAAAGCTTCTGGCGCACTTCAGCTAACACTGTGCTTGCTGTGTTTTTCAACCAACAAACTCCAGATGAATCGTAAATATATAAAACTCAAAGAAAAAGTAGAAGCCTGCAACTAAAAGTAAAATTGTAAACTATAGTAACCATCTCCAGTAATATCATAATAAATAAATAAACTACGTCATCAATTTGCTCGGGATGTTGAGCTGATTTTTGAAGTACGCGCATCATGATACGAAGGCTGCTTGTCAGCAGGTAGTGTCTTGAAGATGTGTAAGAATATCCCAACGAGAACGAACTGTGATCCAAATAAGTAATAAAAAGCATACTGCTCCTGCATCACCCGCTCACAGGTTTGGAAATGAACAGTTACAGTATACACAGATGCCACAAAAAAATGCGGGAAGTTCATGGCTGTAGCTTTTTCCGAATTTTCGGCGGACCATCTTGCGAGGCTGTCTGCTTGTCTGTCTACCGCGTGCCGAGAGCGCCAACTGTAGTTCTAACGCCAGACATGTAAATTATCAATACAACTACAAGTAAAACAGCATCATATAGATATAATAGATCACGAGCTTACATAAGGTTATTGCAATTAATACAACATAAGCTTAATCAAGTCAAAGTCTCTTGGTAAGTAGTGATGTAGGCTATTCAGTACAGCAGCGAACTAATGTAGTCATGCTGTAGCTATGGCCCCTGTAGTTGCAACTCTACAGCAGTTGCCTAAGACGCGGCATTACATAGAATTTGTGTGAACGGAATATGCAGAAAAATGGCATACAGAGGCACCACGAGCGAGCAGCACGGAGATGTCTCTAAGTAATGTATCGAGAGAGGAAGAACCTGTCTGAAGAGAAGAGAAGTTTTCCGGTCTGTCCAAGGCCTCTGAGCAGAGTAGGAGCAAACCAGAATGGAGCGAGTGTTCTTGTGTCTGGTGTAATATCATCACCCACCTTCTTGTGGTAGTGCTTCAACTTCTAAAAGGCTCGTTTCCCAGAATCCTTCCTCGTTCTTGATTGATTGATTGATTGACGTACCCACTCGCGGAGTGTTTCATCTCTAATTAGTTGCACGACTGTCCTCTATTTCTTCTTTCCTTTGTTGCATCTGTTTTCGTGCTTCCTCGTTAAATGTCAAGCCTTTGCTTTCTGGTCTCTGCATCAGCGTCGTTATCTTCTCAGCAAATTCAAGTTTCCACTTTTTGCCGTTCGTCACCCTTCTTCCTTCTTGCACCATAAAGTTCGAGACGTAAAAGTCTACTGGTACCCTGAGGAAAAAAGCTTGACGGTTGCGAGTTGCTGGTAGAGTCGCTGGGCTTCCAAATATTCAGCACGAAGTTCAAGCGCCCAGGACGGGCCTCTTGCAGTACTAGACGAGGGCGGACTAGTTCCCGCTGACAGCGACAGGGGCTCTGGTTTCCTCTCTGCTGTCCACCAAGAATGGCCCAACGCTGTCTCTAGCAGAATTTCTGCAGCTTCCAGAGCATTCTTCGCATGATCATCTAGTTGGCCATTCCTCGAAAACGACGGGAAGCTATCAGCTTCCCAGTCGCTGTCGCCGCTCTCCTCATCGTCCGGTGAGTCTGTCGAACGCGGCGCGCTGGCTTCTCGTGTTCCTTGAGATCCAGCGGCCAGCGAGCTAGCCCCTTCTCGTGCTTCTTGACCTTCATCGGAGGACACGGTGGAGATGCTGTGTGCGCGACGGTCCATATAACGACTCATTTTCCCTTGTACTTTACTCAGCTCTTGCAAGGTCTCTGTGCGGATTCGTGTGACAAGCGTCAGAACTAATGCCTGAAAAGCAGCACGACTCGCTGAATCCGCCGCATCCTGGTGGTCCGCAAGCGCTGCCTCAGCAGAACCTGTAGTAGGGCTCTTGCTTGCTGCTCCTCCATCGAACGGCACGAGAGCGCTGCCAGGTACTGTAGGCTTGGCGAGTATTTTGAAGACATGCTCAGCAAGACCGCTCTCGCCGTTGCCTTCCTCTTGTGCCCAGCTGGTCATCGCACGCCGCAGACTTGGCACTTCCCGAAAAAGCACTTGCCCCAAGTTGACGCGCACCCACCCGCGTGCAGATGTTGCTCCGCCACAAGATGTAGGGCCACGGCCAGCGCCGGCTCCTCTGTTTGGTTCTATTGGTTCTCCCCCCTCTTGTTGCCGTCGACAGCTATCTTGTCCGCTTAGTTCTTTGGCAAATGAAGTTGCAGAGACTTCTGGAGAAGCGACGTCGCGCTCCTCGGGGTCGTGAGATGCCAATGGACGTCCAGACCACGCCAGAAGCCCACCACCGACACCCCGCAATCGCTGTAGTGCTTCAAGAATGCGGTCAGGCAGATGGTCCTCGAGGTCTGCAACTAGCGCTTGCGAAAATGCTTCGAGCGCCTGACTAATATCATGCCAAGAACAGTCCACCTCACCTGTCTCAAGGTTGCGGCTGCAGTCAACATTAAATATCTGCTGGATCGCCACTCGCGCGTTGACTTCTGGGTCGAAATCTGAGCGACCCTCTCCATTGCTATGGCCGACCTGGAGTCTAGAGGGAAACGAGCGCACGACCAGCGAATGGCGCCGCTCTAAAATGTCCTCGATAACCTCCTGCACTTCTCGGTCCTGAAACAAAAGTCCAGGCGCGAAGACAACTAAACCACGCAACATGTCCTCCAATCTTTCCGAAGCTTCCTCATCTTCTCGCGCTTCATCCGTTTCGCCGTCCTCGTTGATCTCGCCTCTAGGGGGGTCTTGTTGTAGGACGTCCTGTGAGGGTTCTCCTTCTACTTGATCCGCGAGGCAGAACTCTGACATGCTACATCGTTCAAGCTGTGGGAGTCTTTGTCGAGTAAAGCGGCGCTGCACCTGTGCACTCTCGGCGGACGCGGTTACCAAAGCGTTGACCACGTCATCTTCGTCCTTGGATCTCTGTGGCGCGGCCAGTCCTCCACAGAGCGGGCAGCTGCGTCTGCTAAGCCCACATCGCAGCAGCCTCTCGTGTCGTCGCATTTCGTTTGCAGCCAAAAGCTGACGCTCTTTTTCTACTCTATCGCTTTCTCCTGGCCAAGATAATGCATCGGAAGAGGTTTCTGATCCTGATGAATGATTCTCGTCCTCCTGATGTTGTTGTAGATCTGCGTCTACCACTGTTCTAAAATAAACTCGTCTGGTGCGGCCGCGGCGTCTATGAGGAACTCGTGATAACACATGGCGAGGGGGAGAAGGATACGGAATAGATATATCATGGGGAGCGGGACGGTGGCTGAGGAGCTCGTTGTGGATGGTCCAAGCTTCTTCTGCATCAAGATACTCCTTTTCCAAAAGTAGAGCATGATTATGATCATCCTCGCCAACATGAGGCTGATAAGTCTCACGCTCGTCTCTACTTGCCTGGCTTCGAAAAGAACGAGCGATACAGCCAAAATGAACCAATCCGCAGTTCCAATTGTCGCAGCCGAACTTTGAAAGAGGATAAAGCGGCTCTTTGCGTCTTCCTTCGCCGCACAATGCGCAGCGATTGCTGCGAGAGTGCAGCACTGGATCCACGCCAGGTGCCGACGTCAGGTCCTCGCGTTCGTCCGATGAAAAAGGCCCCACGACGACCGGCGCAGAACTACGAAGACCACTAGACGAGAACGCGCTACTTTCTGGCGCAGCACCTTTATGTTCGTTGCTCTGACCCTGTTGAAGTCGGCTGCTCACGTCGATATGCTCATCAATTCCCTGAGGAGTCCCGTCTCTGCCATCCGCAAGACCACGTGGCGCGGGCGACGCGGTGCGTCTATCAGATTCCCTCCGACGAGAACCAAGAAAATCTCTGCTGCTTGGCCACTCCCGCGATGAGCTACTTGCTGCTGCAGTTGCCGCGATAGAGAGGAGAATCTGCCCCCAAGGCCAAGGCCGACCCCGGAAAGGGATACTAGGAGTTCCACCTCGCAGAACAAAAGGCGCCTTCGTCATTTTTTTTTTGGACGAAAATTCTCACAGCTTCTGTATTACAGCGTTTGCGTGTAAGCACGAAAGTCAACAAACAATAGATCCCGGACGAGCTTTCATATAATACTATTATTATTGTTACTATTATTATTACTATTATTGTTACTATTATTGTTACTATTATTGTTGCTATTATTGTTGTTATTATTGTTATTATTATTAATGTTATCACGGCCACACTATTATTATTGCTACTATGTTCAAACAAATAAGTCAAAGGAAGAGTAACGCTCTTGGGCTTATTATTTCAGCTGCAAGTAGCCACTAGTTGAATAAATATTAATAAATAAGCACTGAAGCGTCGAGCATGTTAATACAAGTCACTGAAAGTGGTCACATTTCGACTAGGGAAGAGGACTGAATCTGAAAGTAAAACGCCTCAGATGTCCGATTATCCTACAGTAACAGGAATTCCACCAAGTCGTAGTTCTTGTTACAGTTATATGATAAGAAAAAGAAAACAGATTACACACAACCTTCTTGGCCACCTTTTATTCTCTTGCTTCCTCTTAATCATATGTCTGACGAAAAGTGAAGGATTACGACCACATTAAAACCGCCGGCGTAGCTGCCTGTAAGAAATAATATATCGAAAAAAGTGAAGAAGAAGATGATTATAAAACGCTTCAGTTAGGTCCTTTCCTTTTGTGTGTACTAGTCTAAATTCTTACTACTTCTATATTTTGCAGGATGAAGAAATGGTCACGGTTGAACAATAATCAATAAAAAAACTGAGGCATTCATCTAAATAAATCAGCTGCTCTATGAAGATCTATTGGTGTTCTAAAATCATCTGAAATAGCAAGAAGCGGTTAGAAATATTACAGCCGAAAAAAAAAACATTCATCTCGCAAGAAAGAAGTTATTTCTTGCACATTTATCCTGCTTCCGTTTGTAGAAAGGTGATGCCGCGATCAAAGAAGGTCTGAAGCATCACTCAGCAACATGATTCAAATGCTGACTCTCGGTTTAATACAATAACCGCTTTTCGGTGCTATACTGTAAAGATCTCCTCGGCGTTCCCGTTTATTTGCATCATGGGTCTCGGCGCTTCTTACATGGAAGATCTGCGACTTTTTATTTGCATGGATATCGGCGCTTCTTACATGGAAGATCTGTGACTCTTTATTTGCATGGATGTCGGCGCTTCTTACATGGAAGATCTGTGGCTCTTTATTTGCATGGATGCGCTTCTTACATGGAAGATCTGTGACTCATTATTTGCATGGATGCGCTTCTTACATGGAAGATCTGTGACTCTGTATTTGCATGGATGCGCTTCTTACATGGAAGATCTGTGACTCTTTATTTGCATGGATGCGCTTCTTACATAGAAGATCTGTGACTCTTCATTTGCATGGATGCGCTTCTTACATAGAAGATCTGTGGCTCTTTATTTGCATGGATGCGCTTCTTACATGGAAGATCTGTGACTCTTTATCATGGAAGCTCTGTGACTCTGTATTTGCATGGATGCGCTTCTGACATGGAAGATCTGCGACTCTGTATTTGCATGGATGCGCTTCTTACATGGAAGATCTGTGACTCTGTATTTGCATGGATGCGCTTTTTACATGGAAGCTCTGTGACTCTGTATTTGCATGGATGCGCTTCTGACATGGAGGATCTGTGACTCTGTATTTGCATGGATGCGCTTCTTACATGGAAGATCTGTGACTCTGTATTTGCATGGATCTCGGCGCTCTCTGGTCAATCGCAGATCTGCGCCCGGCGCAAGAGTTACATTTGCAAGGCTTTCGACTTCCCTATTTTGCTGCGTCGCGAGCGCACTGAATCTGATACAACAGTACAACATCGAGGAAAGGGACCCGCGTCTCATGATTGATGCTAGGGCCATTCAGTTTAGCCTCTATGAAAAAAACTATTGTCTTGTGTCGTTCATGGAGCAGTCGTGTTCACAATAGTAATATTCATACGCACCGTACCTTGTTTGAAACAAGGACTTCATTTCATGATTAAGACTTGTTGTATCATAAGCATTTATAATTTCATGTTGAATAGGCAGAAAAACATCGGAAATTTTTGGTAATAAATTCTGGTAACGAGGAGTCGGTAACATATACAAGCGCATTGACCATTGTCCTTTTTGGACTCCATCATTGACAGGAGCAAGTGATTTTCATAAGTTTTAGTAACGCAGGGGAGAATGGAAATGGTAATGATAATGGACTACTTCTTCTAGTCCAATATTGAACCGATGAGTCATGTACTAAGAATCTCAAGAAGTAGGTAACCAAGAGTGTCGAGTTCCAGTCTGCAGACTGTGACTCGTGATCAGGAGCACCACAACATCTTCTATTAGAGGTAGGGTTTTGGTGGGCGCTTACCTCGTTCGCTATGCCTTTCCCCCTTGAGAAAGGCAAGACAAACGGTAACAGGAACACTTTCAAGAGCCTACCCTTAAGTAATACGAAACGGGCTTAGACACTTGGGGACGCTATTCGGGAGGCCACGTCGGAAATGATCTCCACTGTTGAAAAATGGCCTTGGTCTTTCTCATAAACATAATGTGTGTCCCTCTACTGATCACATGTCGTGTGTCCACCCACTAGAGACCACATCGTTCTACTCTAGTACTACAAGCCGAAAACGCACCAAATTCATCTAATACCACTTAAAGATACTTTCTTACATCTTCTTCGAGTGGTCTGGTGCTGGTCTGCATTTCATTTTCAGCCGAAATCTAGAACTAAAAAGCGGCTACCATAGCTCATTCATCAGTCAAAAAGCCAAGGATAATTTACGATGATCATTTTCATCAAAGTCTGGTTCTCAAGAAACTGGATGTGCGCTGCTCTTCCAATTATCGTGTCCAAGCTCTGTTCGCTGATGTGGTTAGAGAGTGAGGAATTTTTGAAAGAACTTGGAGTCTTGGTGAGTCCGCCTCCATGTCTGTATTTCGTCTAAAAAGAATACTCTGTGTCGTACGCCCCCGACTTTTGCTTGATGTAGTTGTTCTTCCACCTCATCATCGAGCCTGTTGATCAACATCATCAAGTTCATCACATTCAAGGAATTCGAATTACATGAAAAAAATCGGAATGACTTGCCATAATATGAAAATTGACGCTCAAGCGCATTAGTCGTTCGGGCGCTACACGGCCCAAAAGGTTCGAGGCCATCTCGTGAATGACTTGGGCAAACGCGTCATCTCGTTTCTGAGTCTCTTCGGAAACTTCGGCTCTGATTTTTTTAGGTTGTGGCAGGAAGGTGTTTAACATATTAGGTGTGAAGATATTATTTATAATATACGCAGTCTGCGTATTTATAAGGTTTCACAGCTCGCATGGCACGGAGTGCATGGATCACATGGAGTAGCATGGAGCTAAAGGGGGAGCTTCTTGCGCCCCTTAAAGCTCTGCGCTCCATGCACTCCATGCTACTCCATGCGCCATGCGTGCTATAAACTACTCTGATATAGGGTTTAGCCGAGACCGAGTTACAGGACTAAGACTATTAAAGCTGCTGCATGACTATAGATTGATACCTTGCAGAATCGAAGGGAGCGTATTGGTCTTGCCAGGAGGACACAAAAACGACGTGCCGGAAAAGGTTCAAGCCTGGTTGAAGAGACAGCTTGTAGAGGAAGCTCTCGCGTAAGTCGTTTGAATAATCGGACATAGAGAGCTGCTGCAAAGCTCGACTTTGTCGCCATTTCTTTAAGACCTGTAGTTCTTCGGACTGACACGGTCCACGACAACACGTCACTTATTCAGCTTGTGACGCCGTAAGACGCCGTAAGTTCTTGGAAAACGATAGTGGATTGATTAGTTATCATGCCAGCTTTTAGTTCAACTTGAAAATCAAACAGGGCTGCTTTTCCATTAGGTCTGAGACCAATCTTTTGTAGGCTGTAAATAAGTACACAGTAGTACACGAGACTTAGATTATTTGTGAGAGAATTGTAGTCCTAGCTCTAGTTGTGGTACCCACACCCCCGCTTCCACCAGTCGATTTTCGTGATACGATAGTCCGAGATGCATGGTCGAAAACGTGATGTACGAATAAAACGAATTTCCGTACTTTGGCCGTAGCAAGGGTAGTGCACTTCTTACGATCAGGCCGCCCATGGAGTGGCCAACAAAACTGAGGCGCTCCGGGACACGGCCAAGGCAATTGTCCTCTACAAAAGCATCAATTTCTTCGAAAAGCCGGATTCCCATTTCGCCGCATATTAGATTCTGCTAGCTAGGTGAGCTTAATACTGGGCAGTAAGGAAAAAATCCGAGGGAAAACGATCATTGCCAGACAATCCAATTCTTCTACAACCCAAAAGGCCTTCCATAAGATGTCTCCTTCCGTGTTGTCCTCGTTGCTGCCAGCACAAAGGAAATAAACGTCGGGAAAATGCACTACTATCTGGTTTTTCGTCATCCGTAAATCGTAAGGATTCCCATGCAAACCATGTACTAGCACCACTAGATGTGTAGTGGACTTTCTAGCAGTAGCAGCAGGATCGCTAGAAGCTGTACTACTACTTTGTTCAATAACGACCTTATTGTTGTTTCTAGTGCTGGTAGAAGTACTAGGATGATGCTCATTGTTGTTGTAGAGAGGTTGTAGTTCACTCTTCATTTCATGTCCTTTTTTGTAGCTAGTGGTGTCATGAGCAGATGATATGGATGAAGATTGCTGGTCTACTGAGTCAGGCTCTCCAGGATTGTCGCGATTCCTTTGAACATTGTGGGGCGTTTCGCGATCACTATTGTTGTTTCGTATAGGCAGGCTTTCAGCCAGCCGTTCTTCTGCGACTTCGGAGGTGGATGCATGAGTAGCATTCTCAGCGCGACGCACGGAAAAGTCTTTCTGGCCAACTTGGAGTAGTCGCGGTCCCCGGTCACCCGCAGTTGTACTACTACTACTACGTGAACAAGCAGGTGAAGATGTAGTAGCAAAAACGAAAGAAGTGCCTTTCTTTAGTCGCTGCGAGGAAGAGGAAGATGGACTATCGCCAATCAAGACGCCTCCGGGACCTAAAAGATGAAGATCATGGGAACTAGTTTTAAAGCTCAGCCTTCAATGGTCACTGACTCTGAACGGAAGGGACCCCCTTCAAAGCTCTCCCCTTTCCCTTCGTTTTCCCCCCATCTTTCCTCAAGGGAGGGTCGCCTCTTCGATCTCAGTGACCAACTCCAATGACCATTGAAAGTTGAGCCTTAATAGTTGTACTAGAAGAATTACCTCCGGATCCTGATGCTCCTGAGGATTTTTCTAGTACAACTTGCACAACAGCACTTCCGCTTTGCAGGTGTTCTTCTTCTACACGACCTTGTTGTACTAGAAGCTGTTCGTCTTCTACAAGAACGTGTTGCCGCAAGGCATCACCAGAGGAGGTCGGAGATCTTCCAGAAGCGGCGCTGAGAAGAGCAGCAGCGGCGAGATGGCTTCCACCGCCACCACGGAGGTTGTTTTTCACGGAAGGCGTGCTCCGTTCCATGTTCAGGGATGGAGAACCTAGTGGCGAACCAGGAGCGTGTGTTGTTCCGGTTGAAGGGGGTTAGAGCAGGAGCAGCAGCACCAGGTTCAAGACAATCACTCGAACTATAAAGTGATATCAATAGATACGCATCAAATAACATAAGTAGACGAGGAGAATTTGTGGGCACTAGAAGACAACACGGACAGCAAGCGTGAAAATAGACATAACATTGCAATCCCCCTGATATCGACAAAGATTTGTTCCCCGTAGCAGCAACTGGAGTAAGCACTAGTGATGACGCGTTGCCAGCACAACCTTCTTCCGCAGAAGCGCTTGTCAAATTATTGAGATGACCTCCAGATCCATTAACAACATTGAGATTGACGTTGTAAGCAGTTGGTGCTAAGACACTCCCAAGAAAGTTTCCTGTCGGAGAACGTTGTGCAACAGAAGTGTTCTTTTGCTTGCTGGGGCTAGATGAAGTAGAACCTCCTGAACCCGTGTAGCTGTGGTGGTCTTGCGCTGAAAGTAAGCTCTGAGGAGTCAAAGCCAGACACTGTTGAGAATGCTCACCTCCGATAAGTAGTTCGTCTCTTCTACCTCCTCCGGTTGCGCCAATCACTTCTGCCTCTATCAATTCCGTATCTAGATGAACTGCTGAGCCTGTGGCTGCGCTAACGGTCGTGACCTCTTGCTCTTCTTGCCCCTCATCTTCGACATGTTGGAGGAAGGGCCCTCTAGCATTAGAGCTACCGCGTTCGCATCTCTGAAAGCATCCCTGGGACCGTCTTCCCCTTGAAAGAGAGGCCACGGATAATGCTGAGGATGCTTCAGCGGTAGCCTTAACTCTAGCACCGGAAGCAGTCGCAATGCCAGAGCTGTGGTAAGTTTGTTCGAAGACTAGAGGGTTTCCTACAGAAAAAAGTGACAAATCCTCAACTTGGAACTCGCGAGGC
Organism: Amoebophrya sp. A25; assembly: GCA_905178165.1. Classification (NCBI taxonomy): domain Eukaryota; class Dinophyceae; order Syndiniales; family Amoebophryaceae; genus Amoebophrya; species Amoebophrya sp. A25. Next base: position 136,731 of record CAJINU010000095.1, read on the forward strand.
GCAGCCGCTTGTCTCTGCGCTAGTGCGTCTCGAATCTCTGCGGCTGCACGCTCGAAGTCGAAGATTAGAAGAATGATGAATTTCAATTTCTATTTTAGGAGCACAGTGAATGATCACAACAATATTGATGTCTCTTAACAAAGGTGCTGTTCCTCTTGGCAGCCAAAGCTCTTCGGCATCCAATTCTTCTCGGAAAATCAACTTTGCCCAGTACTTGGCTATCGAAGATGCCTGCACTTGCGACAGGTTGTCGTGAATAGGATTCACGCGGTTCATAATGTCTTCGCAGAATTGTGACCACAAGTCATAGAGTGCGTCAGATGTGATTTGAGCTAGTCTAAATTCCTCCAAAAAAGGATCTGGCTGCGCCTGCGGTGATCGTGATGGGGGTTCTAGATGAACGAGGGGCTCAGGTGTTGGAGATCGTCCTAGGTCCACAAGTGGGTCTGGAGTTCCTGGTGCTAGCCTCACGTGGGACATCGAAGCTACACTAGTGAGGCCCCAACCTCTGCCTCCGTTGTGCTGAGTGATTTCGTCAGGAGGTGCAGGTGCAGGTAGAGTATCCTTCCTGGAGGATGAAGAAGAACTATCACAGTGGTCTTGTTCATGTTTTACAACTCCTGGTATGCGGCCTGTACTGAAAGACAAATTGTTCTTGGTGTAGTTCCTCTGATGTTGGTGTAGTTGACTAGTCCGTGTTCGCGCTGCACCACCTGCATGCTCAACACTTCCTCCACCCCCATCCACCTCGGCAAAATTCTCCATTGATGACACTCTCCTTCTACTTCTCCTCAAAGTCTCTAAAATCCTAATCTCCCTTCTCCTCAGAGCAGCTTCTGCATTGGCATATTCTTGTTCTAATGCCGACGCAACGAGTCCAACTCCTCCTCCAAATCTCTGACAAGCATGTCGTAACGTGGCTAGAGAGCTCAGCAAATTGCCTTGGAGGTATTGCAAGTCTCCTGCCTGCGTGCAGAGGTTTTTGCGTTCTGCACTAATCATGCGAGACGGATCATCGAACGGATGTAAAGATGGGATCAGAGATCCAGTACCAGTAGGAGTAGCATCCGGGACGTAGCCCGGCCCACCGCCTGGAGGTGGTTCAAGCATACTGATTCTTAGCGCAAGACCTAATAAAAAAGCTTCCAATCTGTATGCGCTGGTGGGTCTTCTTCCTCTTCGCGTTACATTTTCATCATTCCTCAAAAAAAATGTCGTAAGTAGTTCTTTGTAGATCTTCTTCTAATTCAAATTCTAAGTCCTAAAAAATGATGCTTGTGCTTCTAAAAGCACTCACAGCGACACCTTGTTACTGTTCCGACTAAAAAATCTGCCCCTTAACATAATGCCCGGATCATCGATGTCCCAGTTGTTGACTTTTTCAATCTTCGCACTGGTTGACGTTGTAGCCTTCGTAGCCACCTTTTGCTGTTGTGGCATCATAAATCCAGTCTGCAATTGGGAAAAGTCACTGCAGGCAACATTCACATGATCACCATACTGCTCATCTAGTAGCAAAGGCGGGCCACCGCAGTCTGCTAACGCTGTATGCGACTGAGAAGATGGATCAAGATGTCGCATCAGCAGGTCTTGGGCTGGCGCCAGGAAGTTTTCTTCATCATCCACTCTAGTCATGCCACCATCTACATCTTGATGTCCCTCCTTAGAAGCTGCTCCATCTGAGGAAGCTGTCGAGTCATCGTCGTCTAGAAGATCGTGGTCATAGGGGTAAATATGCTCTTTAAGCTCCTCGTCATCCATCGCATATCTAGGTTCTTCTTCTGATCCAGCCCCAGCGGAACTAAAAAAGGCGATTTTACGACCTAAAAAAGCTCTTTTGGTTTTGCCATGTAGTAGTCCTGCTCCATGCGGCAATTTTGACGACGAGGAATTCAGTTTTCTTGTTCCTATTGCACAACTAGCCGACGATGTCACAGCACGCAAATCCTCTTCGTCTTCACTATTTGAACCGCCGCCCGTTGTTGTTGAAGTTTTTGAGTCTACCCCGTTACCGCTCGACGACTTATTTGCGTTGACGTTGTTGACTATTGCAGCAGTTGACAAAAAACTTGTTGTCTTATTGGAAGATGATGCGCTAGCACCACTACTTGATACGTGTGTTCCTCCACGTGCTGTTGTTGATCGATTCGACAACGTCCTACGTCCTTTAGACACTCGACTTGGGTCCTTCATCCTGCTGTCCACACCAAGAACATTTGACAAACTATCTCCTCCTGCCACCTGAAGACTCGTCAGCTCCTCGAGCAACTGTTCTCTCGCTTCTGCTGCCGCGGTCGCATCCATCAAAACGCCTAATGGTCGGATGCGGCGTCGCACATCTAAGGTGGCTGAATGGATGTGCATTTTGAGGAAACTGAAGTGGAATTCGTCAAAGAGGACAGGAACGTACTCGTGGATGCCGCAGGAGGGAAAATTAGAGATAAGCCGAAGAGATGTTTTTTTCAAATAGAACATTTTTGAACAGGATTTTTTTGTACTTCTAGCTATGAAGTAGATTTACTCCGCCGCTGAGGTACATTTCATGGTCGTGCCACATCGATCTTAAGACAGAGTAGAAAAATTTGAAATTGATTCATTCATTCATTCATGTACCTAGTCGTGAGGTATGGGTCATGTCCTGAATGACCAGATACATAATCTGATGCAGGATGAATTTCCTTCGGCTCGCACTCTTGAACTCGCATTCGTGCACTATGCGGTCCAAATTTTCGACCTCAGGCCCACCCAACGCAGTCAGGTCCGCGAAGAGAAGCTCGACCTCGAGAATGACCTCTCCTTCGTGAAGATCATCGTCGTCGTCTTCATCTTCTTCGGGATAATCGTTCAGATTGCCATTGATGTCCTGGTCATCCTCCGCGTTTTGTCCCTCCACCTGGTGGTCTTCGGAAGCCGATCGCGATCTCCTCACTACATTATTATTAAGGTTAAGGACACCTTCTTGTTCTTCCACAGATGAACCTCCTCGGCCAACAGGAGCATGTTCGTTGTTATTCTCGACCGCCGCTGGATAATTATCTTCGCTATAGCACCTACTCTCACTCCTCGACGATCGCTCAGCCAAAGACGTCGGCTCCTTCGAATCCCATGCAGCCCCTGATTCACCTTCCAATCGATTTACATTTGCTCCACCTCCACTAGCGCCTCTGCTTCTCTTGATCCTCTTAGAAGTGCTGCCACAAGATGAAATGGGCTGTTGTTGCTCAATCCGGAAAACTACGCCTTCGTTGAGCTCTACCTCTTCCTCGCAGTAGCGAATCAAAAACGCTCTAGAAAGGTAGCTCCCGTACTCGTGAATGCCAGTGCAGATTTGGGATGGCAGTGTCACTTTCTCCACGTCACTGACGCCGCCGTCTAACAGTCGTACACAGGTAGCGTATGAGACGACTCCGGGACAGGGTTCCTGGTGTTGAGATGGATTCAGGTCGACAGTTACAAAGTGAGCACTACACTACAAGAACTGCGCCAAAGGATCACTTTTCAGTACGAGGCGCCGCTCTTGTAGTGTAGTGCTCACTTTGTAACTGTTCTGAGTGTGCTACCCTAGTACAAGAAAAAGCAACGAGCCAAGCACTTGTTCACGTTTCAGTGCTCGGTTACATGTACAACTTGTTGAACTTGATACAAGAAATGGATGCATATAGATACATAGTTAAGTAATAAAAGGCCTGTCCTGAAAGGAACGTGAAGATTGGTACCTGGTAAGCAATCGCATGCAATCGGTACAAACCTTGGTGAAAGAGGTCTACATTGCGGAAGTCCTTGAGATGCAAAGCTATCTCTGTGACGGAGACCAGCGACATTTTTGGTGGAGACTACAGCGTTATCTGCAGCGAGTTATTTACTTCTCCCTCACGCGCATCTGTTGCCTCCGCAACCTCGTTTTAGGTCGAGTAAAACTTTATCTCTTTGAGACCCCCACGAGCCCCTGCTTGTTGTTGATGAAGCAATACAATACAATTTATCTCGCACAACGTACAGCGCAGACTGCCTACCGGCGTCATAGAGTTACGTCACGACGAAGCCTCACGCGGGGTTATACTACTGAAAACGAATAGAAGCGACAAGTATCTGAACTAGCACTACGTTGAAAATGTAAATTCCTCTACAACAGTTAGTGTAGTCAGTTAACACAAGTCCATCTCCACTCATGTTCTCTTGACCGGTTGTGGATCACTCCTGCGGGACACTCCGTGTAAGGTCTCAACAGGTCACACACCGACTATGAGTCTCGAAGTGCAAGATTGTTGTCCAGAGGGAGTATGCTTGGCTTTCGGAAGCACCAGAACATAACGAGCACTCGGCAGACAGCGAGCCATCTGCACGCATTTCTGATGAGATGAGAGGGGGCAGTGTCAGTGAGTGGCGGCCTCTCCTGCTGCGCAATTTGTATATATAATCTATCAATGATGCGTAAAAAATATCTTCAGGTACGATATGCGTTGAAACCGGTATCACGTGGAAATCAAGAACTGAAATATAGCTGAGCTGTACTTTTTTTTGGCTGGCAACAGCAGCTGCATGTTGCAAGTACTAGCATTGTTCCTCCTTCTACTCCTAGTGCGATGAGTCATGTGCGTGTTCATGAGTTACTACTTAAACGATTCCTCGTTGTTCATAGTTCCATCAAACTTAATATGGGGACCAGGTGGATAAGGGGTGAATAAGAATAAAATTAAGTAAGTGTAGTTGAGGTTTAAGTTGTAGTCCACAAGAATAAAAATATAAAAATTAGCAACTTTTCTATTACTTAATCTATTATTAAGCTATAATTTTTCATCTTTCTAAGGTGCAAAAACTGTAACGCGCGCGCGCGCGTTACGCGCGCGGGTTACGCGCGCGCGCGCGTTACGCGCGCGCGTTATAACGCGTTACGCGCGCGCGCGTTACGCGCGAAATAAGGCGCGCGCGTTACATGCGCGCGGCGCGCGCGCGTAACGCGCGCG